>KL267345.1:15352-28771 GCA_000699545.1 Podiceps cristatus
AGAGAAAAAGGAAAACCAAGCTGTACTGGGTCTATTGTGTAGGCAAATGCCAGTTAATGCCTTAACAGGTTCTTAACAGGTAATATAAACTAACTCTCACATACAGGAAAAAGCTTATAACCACTTTTAAAATTTAACACTCACTATTTAACTGGTGTTTGTTAAAAGCTGAAACAAGATACTATTTAGACATGTCAGAAGATAAGAATATTTTCAAAGCCAGGAAAAGAAATCATAGGGAATATTTATAAATGTATATTTTATGTAAATAACTTTACATAAATGTGTCGGTATGTATTTGTATACCCAAACTTATAAGTATATATTTAGCTTTTCATTGATAATACTGTAAACTTGTGGTAATGAGATACTATTAAGCTTAGGACAGATAACAGGCAAATGTTAATGATAAAAAAACTTTTAGTATATCATAGGACTGCAGATGCTGTCTACTTAGAAACTGGTAACTGAAAAGTTACCACAATTAAGTTAATTATTTTATATATATTTTGCATTGGAAGATCAAAAACTGCCTGCAGAACATAAAGTGTTTGATTACTGTTTACTGGTTTTTTCAGCTTAATTATTGACTGCCATCTTGCTTTACCTAATATTTAGCAAGTTTCACCCCAATGAAAAAGTGGTCACCTAGTGCATATAGCAAAACCTGCTATTTTTCTGTTCAAAATAACTCTAAGGAGGCCTTACAGAAGGAAAATATTGTTTTCTGAAGGTTTTTCCGGTATTTTTCAGTGCCAGATTATTGTAAGGGGGCTCCATACACTTTTCTTTGTATTTTGACATTCAAGGTTAGAGCTGGTTACATGCTTGAACACCAAGAGCCAATAAAAACAACTGAATCTGGGATACATTAAGACTCTAAAGGCACAGGAACTGGAAAAGCTGTAGCTATTGTGCATGACCATGATTTACTGTAGCTTCAGGTTTGGTTGTAAAATATTATGCTTATCATGCAGGGTATTATGTTATTCACTATAATCCTGATAATTTATCAAATGAATTGAGAAGTTATTCATTACCTGTTCTAGAGAGAAGAGCCTTTGTAATTTTTTTTCTTTAGGTCTGAACCAATTGACTTCATATTTTAATATTGATGTAGCTTCTGTCAGATGGCACATTGCTTTATGCTTTAGAAGAGGTTTTTTTTTTTATTTTACTTTCCATATTATTTCAGAAAGATTGTCTGAATTCCTATAATATCTGTCACAGACAGATGAGTGTCTATCAAAGCAGATTTTTCATTAATGTGTTATTTGCTTCTACTACAATACTACAATATTGTTGTACTGTAAACACAATTGTAGTAAACTACTACAATTTACTACAATAAGTGAAAAAAATGTAAAATACTTGTGTAATATATTAAATGAACATGTGATGCAGGGTTGATTGTTTTCTTGAAACATGTTTTTTACTTATTGGAATACATATTGGTATGCCTTTGTGGCACGTGCACATATGACACTGATATGCAAATAACACCGATTTCTAAGTTAAATGAGTTTTTTTCTGAGTTACTAATTTGATTGCAGTATTTATTAACACGTTATTCTTCAATATTATTCTTCAATATGAAAAAATGCACTATGTTCTCAGCATCTGTTGTGGATTGTATTGCATATCTTCAAGATGGAAAGTGTCAATAAATGTCAATATAGAAATAAATTCTACTACTAAAAGATACACATTTTTACATAGAAGAAAAATATACTTTACTCCAGATACTATAAAATAAAGGGGCTTCTAATAAGCAGAAGCAACATCAAAGATATTTTCTTTGCAAGTCAGCTCAATTTAAAGCATCTGAAATATCTGTGAAATTTTCCCTTTTGTCGTGTGATGGTTTGGTTTGCTTTTCCCTAATCTTTGAGAAAAGAAACAACAAAAAGAAAGTCTTTACTGTACGTTGAGGTTATGTGATAGAAGGTCCCCACCTCCATTCACACCGGCGGGCAGGGGCATGAGCTCCCGAGGTAGCCTCTCCCAGGGGCAGCCCAGGAGGTCGGTGGGCCAAGGCCCAAGGTCCACGTGTATACATTACCCATACGTTTTGGGGAGGGGGGGCTGTTGGGAATACGTGCTCAGCCTGGATGCTGGCTGGACCTGGGACTGCCAGGGTGCAGGATGGGCCCATGGCTGCCTGCGGGGCTGGGAGCAGGGCTCTCCGGGGATGGGCACTGGGGCAGCCCCAGCCATCAGGCACCTCCCTGGGGACAGACGAAGGCCGGGCTGGGACACAGGCCCGCAGGCAGGCCGGCCTCCATGTGGCCCACAGCTGGGCAGGGCAGGGCTGTGGAGGGCTGGAGAGCAGCCCTGATGCAGCATCAGGAGGGCAGGGGCTGACAGCCCCCGGGGCCTGACATGAGGTCCTGGGCCGTGGGTGGGGTGGAGGGAGCCCTGGAGGGGCCACACAGGGACAGTCAGGCTTAAAGGTGCCTCAGGGGCCATGACAGGAACATGCAGGGGCAGCAACCTCACCTGTAATGGGTTGCAGGCCTCTTAGCACTGTTTTATTGCCAACGGATGTAAACGCTGACATATTTCAACCCCTCTTGTTAGATTCAAATCTGAAATCTGAAATTTTCCTGTGAAGTGTGCTTATAGAGAGGCAACAGTCCTTCAGTCAAGCCGTAAAATCTTGAAAGACACAAAGCTTAAACATAGTTCTCTACCAAGGTTCAAAAAGGAATTAAGGTACATTATAGACCATCTTTAACAAGTTTTACAACTCCTATTGTCAAGATGTAAATCATATGATGTCTGGCTGTCCATTGGAATTTGGGAATCTGACTGATGACAAGGAACTGTGATTCGTTGTCTCTACTTCACATGTGGGACACATGTTCCCAAATTCTGAGCTAAGATGGTGCTATCTGTGCAAGGAATACATCTGGTATTTACTACTTAGGTTAGGGTCTTGCAAGAAATGACCTCTTGAAGCCAATTTCATTGACGTTGAACCTACTTTTGAATTAGCTGCAAGCCCAAACCGTGCCTCACTGTTGATAAGGTTTCCACAGGAAATGGAGCAGGGCAGGAGATTAGAAAAATACCTATGGACCCCGTGTTTACTGTTCTGGGACATCTCTAGATAGTAGAGCACAAATAATGAAATGCCAATAGTTTAGGCTCTAAAGGCCTGAAGGAGTTTAAAATACAGCCTGTGTTATGCATATCATCAATATTTTTGTCCAAACTTCCTACTCACTTCATAAAATCAAAAATTATTTTCTGAAAAGATACATGTCATCTTGGTCTCAGAGAAGTGAATGCAGGCCCTTGGGTGTAATGACTATATTTCCACTCAAAATGTTTACTGGATGAAAGTAGGGGAATGTTAAGGATGATCCAGGACATTTCTTGATATCCTTTTGAGAATGCAGGAATTTTCCTTCTGGTTTAGGTGTAAGGGAAAAAGAATTAACTCCGAAACAATACACTTGAACAAATGAGCTTCACAGGAGAGTCATATGAAAGCTGATTTCCCTATACACCCACACTGGATCTGGGTCTTCAAATATTTTGCAGTTTCACTATCTAGTAGAGCATTCTTTGTTCATAATGTTTTCCCAAGTCATGTTCTGGTTGCAGTAATACAACAGGCATGGAAACACTGAAAAGGCTTTATTTTATTGTCTCTTCCACGGAGATCCTGTAGAAATCGAAAAGAAATGTTTTATGTTATAGAATTAGAGAATCATAGAATTATAGAATCAGAGAATTGTTTAGGTTGGAAAAGACCTTTAAGATCATCAACTCCAACTATTAACCTAACACTATCAATTCCATCACTAAACCATGTCCCACATCTACATGTCTTAAATACATCCAGGGATTGTGACTCAACCACTTCCCTGGGCAGCCTGTTCCAGTGCCTGACAACCCTTTCAGTGAATAAATGTTTCCTAATATCCAATTTAATCCTCCCCTGGTGTAATTTGAGGCCATTTCTTCTTGTCCTCTCGCCTGTTACTTGGCAGAAGAGACCCACACCCACCTCACTACAACCTCCTTTCAGGTAGTTGTAGAGAGCAAGGTCTCCCCTCAGCCTCCTTTTCTCCAGGCTAAACATCCCCAACTCCCTCAGCTGCTCCTCATAAGACATATGCTCTAGACCCTTCACCAGTTTTGTTGCCCTTCTTTGGATGCACCCTAATTGTGGCACCACAGTTGCGTAATACTTAGTAAATACTTGGGAACACCAAAAACGTTAACTTCTTGTTATCGTTCATCCAAACCTAGGATTAGTATGATCCAAACCAGATGAATGAGGAAAACAGCTACTGTTCTAAATAGTTCACTTGTACATTTTCCAGGCAGAAGACATGTTAGCTGTAAATCACAGTTGGCCAGTTTAGTGTGGCTTTCAGAATTCTATCAGAGTAAAACCAAACTCTGGCATCGTTAGAATGTCATATTTTCCATGGGTGTGGTGTTAACCCAGCCACAGGGACAAAGAAGCACACACTATATGCTGCTTGAAGCGTCACTGCAGATCTTTCCCGTGTTTATTAGAATGTGAAACAGGCGATTAGTTAGAAAGGTGATTGCTTCATACTGAAAAAGACTTTATAAAATAGGCTACTCCACATCATTAAACACTATATTATAACATGTACTATATGTCTGTTCTGTAAAGAAGGTGGTTGTATTGTTGCAGTTGGTACCAGAAAACGGATGAAAATCATTCCGTTCTCACTGTTGTGAGTTTAATGTTATCATAGTTACTCCACTTTGTCATGACATGAAGATCTTTTCTACACAAAAGCCATTTACTTTTATTTGGCATTTTTACACTAATTCATTGCCTAGTGATTTCATAAGCCCATGTATTGTATTATCTACTGTCTTGCAGGGAAAATGACTCCTAAGTTCAGCCAAGCTTCAGGGATGGTAACTGACAGATTTCTCCTTGTCTGTCCAAATAGATAGATCTAAAAAGCCACTCTCGTTGCTATAATGTCTATGGCAGACTGAAGAATCTCCTTACCGGCAAACAAAAAAGTTTGCGTTTCCACATGGACTGACAATGTTTGTATTTAGTAACTGATTTTCAGTGACCACAGTGATCCTTCCTTGACCATTGAACCATCTTATCTGAAGTTTTGGGTGACATAATTTCATCCAATTACAGAAACATTTTCACCATTAGGGTGATTTTGATTACTAATCAACTTTGTTTTAGAAACCGAAATGAACTTACTGAACAGCTTTTCCAGAACTCATATATGTCTCTTTCTGAATCTTTTTCCATTTCATGTTCTTGAAGATTTGCTATCAAGAAAATCCCCGAGTTACCATTTACTGAAGCTGTAGAACAGTCTATGATAACTCAGATTGCCCAGGACTCCAACCTTGGTACTCCCAGGAAATAAGAAATATGTTTTCATTGTGATTTTAAGACTCTCTTGAAAATACAAACATGGGAAATTTCAGGTTTTATTATCTGACCTTCTGCTGAATATGATTAATAGCAAATTCTGCCAGATTCCTTTTTCTTTTTCATCAGGACAGCACTGAGAGTCTCTCTGGAAATCAGTGTACTTATTCAACCAGCTCCGAGTTTCCTTGAATGTGAGATAGCTCCAGTGATACCTGCTACGAGTTAACTTCACCCTCAGCAGTGCAATAAGCATTTAAACCAACTGCAATCAAGTGTATGCTGTTCATCTGGACTGACGTTGACTTAATTAAGCATACGAAGTACTGAGTAAACTTGCTGTGCCTTTTTCACTCCTCTCGGAGCATTTTTGTTCTTGAGGGCTAAGTAAATATTTTGGAGAGAAGATTCTCTTAACTGCCAAGAGCAGCATATTTGCTTGCTTCACATCAGAACTCAGTTATGCCATAAGTTTTTTCAACAAATGAGATGTTGGATCTCAGCTTTCCCTTCATTTGTTGTTTTATTATGCTGGAATATATTCAAAATACCCACTTTGATAAAATTTTGAGAGGATATTCACAAACAGAAATGATGTTTCCATGAATAGTCTCTCAGGAGTGACCACTTAGTCTTACTCAGGATCTTCCACTTTATTGGAAGTTAAAGTTTACATTTAAATGCCTTCGTTCAGCCTCTGGAAAAGATTAAACAGTGGTATGTGGTGCCATTTGAACTTTTCTGTGATACCCCAGAACTCAAGAGAAACTTCATTTTCTAGTGGCAAAACTAGATGAAGAGTCTGAGGCGGCCAGTGCCTGTGAGTGAATCCCCTTGTTCTGGCTGTAGATACTCTAAAGAAATCCTTGGTTGAGTAAATCCTGCTATGGCCTGACAAGGGACACTGTTACACATGTGTATTTAAAGTTTTTTTGGATTCCATTAACTTCTTAACTTTGAAGATGACTTTTGCTAATGAATTTTGTAGTCAGTTATGGCTCTTAAAGTATTTGTTTTAATGATTTGCAAATGTATTTTCTTTGTATATTTGGTGATTGCTTCCTTGGTTTTGAAAATTAATATTTGATTTATGTGTTTGTGGTTTTTCTTTAATACCCACCAGTGAATCTCTTCTAATATTTTTTACATCTTTCTGAGATTAGGAGTCAAAGTTAGGTCAGAATGCACAAAGAAATGGTAATATCAGTTTATGTAAAGGCACTGTCATGGTTTAACCCCGAGTGGTAACTAGACCATGCAGCTGCTTGCTCACCCCTCCCCTATGTATGGCAAATATGTATAGGAAATGTATTTGTATAGGAAATATGTAAAGGAAATATATGTATAGGAAGTAGTACATAAACCCCCAAAGCACTGGGAAAGACAGAGAAAACTAATGGAAGATCTGCCTCATTTTGCTATTAACTGGTTTTATTGTTGTTTTTGTTTGTTTGTGTTTTTGTTGTGGGTTTTTTTTTAAATAAATAAAAAGTTGCGCAAATTAATTAATAAGAAAGTGGGCTTACAGTCTGAATGCACCTGAAGCTGCTGCTTCTGCATCTACTTTTTTCCACATCATGTTTATGACCTGACTGCATGTTACATGGCTATGGCACATGGCAAAGTTACTTTCTTTTTTTTTTTTTTTCTCCTTTGCTCAGCCATGCTGTCCATTTCCTTTAAACCATTTTCTATCTGGAAGGAGCTTAGCCATTGACATTAGCTGAGGAAAAGCCAAAAATGAGAAGAAATAATTTCTTGGTCTCAACTGTGTTGTAGTAACTCTGATAATTGTTCTAAGATGTGGTTTTTCCTCATAAACCTGCAGATCATAAACAAAGCTGAGAGATCACACAGCCAAAAAAATAATCCAATGTAAATACATGTACTCTATCAACAGAACTCGCTTTATACTCACACTAGGAATAGTAATGTAAAAAACATTGCTGGAAAGCACAGTTCTCTTGGACGTTACCTGTTAAGTCCTATAGCTACCACTGAAGGCTTTGGTTCAAAATGCCTTTATGTCAGGAAACTGACATAATCAGGAGATTTTCCCAGACTTTCAAAGAGAGAATATTCTTTTTTTTCCTCCATAGCTAACCAGAAAAAGGTGCCGAACTGCACTGTCATCATTCATAAATTATATTTAGAAACACATATTTTGTTCATAGAGCTTTGTTCTACTACGCTGGGGAGAAATGTAGGTCCAGTAAACTCAATAGGAGTTTGCTGGTGACTTTTATAGCGCCAGGACTCCACCTCCTGCATCAGACTTTTGCCTGTCAGGAAGGCCCCTCCAAATTTATCTTGTATTGTAAATTTCCTAAAAGGTGAAGATCAAGATGTTTTCGCATGGCCAAAGTGTTGTCGAAGGGTTCTAACTTACATGATAATCAGACCCTTAATAAAAATTGTAGTCCAGATCCTCAATTGTGATAATTCCATGTAGTTGTGTATATTTAACCTCAAAAAGACCCACTTATACCAGGTGAGGATCCAGTCAAAATGTATTTTGATAGTATTATTTTCTTAAGATTTATTTATTTCTTAAAGTAGATGACTGAATGATAAGGTATGAATATCATTATTCATTTTAATTCTGAAGAATTCAGAAAAAAAAAAAAATTAAATGTATTAGTGTAAGTCAAGGAGTAGATTCACAGATAAGACTGGTCTTGTCATTGTCAGCTTTGCAAAACCCATACCAAAATGAAGAGGAGTTTTATTGGGTTAAAAATCCAAGAGAGTTTTCTTAGTAATATAAAGATATCTATTTTAAAATAATTTTAATTCTATACATAGTTTTATTTATTTTTTATTCTCAGCAGTAGAATAGCATAATAATGCACTGAATTCTCTGTGATATGGTTGAATTTCACCCCATTCTTATATACAATTATACTTATGAATAAGTCATCTACTTGCTTTGGGGAAGCACACCAAAGAAGTTAAAGATATAAATCGTATGTATAGAAGAAACCTGCATAATTTGCACAATGTAAATAATTGTAAGCACTACATAGAAGGTGTCAGTTGTTACTTTATGTATTATATCTAAAAAAAACTTGCATGAGGACCAGTTTTGGGGCAAGTGTGTGTTTTAGTTTGTTTTTGATGAAATAATTGACTTTATTAAGAGAAAGAAGAATATGTTGTATATGTTGTGTGTCTGCTACTTAATGAGAACTTTCTGCAGAATACAAAGTCTAACATTTAGAATAAAGTGCATAACTAAATTATAAAGAATATATTGTATTAAGCTGGTTTTTTAAACTTTAAGTTTTTAGATCACACAATTTTATCATTACATTGATATTAAAATGTTGAGGATTTATTTTTGCCATAGAAGAATGTTAACTTCTACATTACATGAGAAGAGAATAATCTATGGGATTCCACATTTATAAATAAACCAAAACCACAAACTGGAAAAAAAAAAATCCTATAACATTGAAACCAGTTGTTAAACTGATGTGAATGAGTGTTAAAGAAATCCTAAAGCATAGTCAGTTCCGGAGTAGTTTCTTATGCCCTCAGGAATGCAAAATCCATGCAAATGCAAAAAGAAGATTAATTTTAACACATACATTTTAAAGGTAAATTAACTAAATCTAGCTCATTTAAACAAAATTATGGTCAGGTTTCTGATGGATTTAGTATAATATTTCTTTTCTAGAATTGGAGCATTGAACGTAAAGGGGTAATAAAGTTTAGGAAAAATATTGGATATAGTTCATACTCTGTATTGGAATAAACGATGCTCCTACGTTGCAAGGAAGATGACAGAATTATTTATAGTCTTTAAGGATTTTACATGTAGGTTTTCATTATTCTAAAAGTGGGTCATTACGAATAATCTTGTATTATGCCTGTTCTTTCTTACATGAACATAAACTTTGACTATTATAACTACTTTCTGTTACAGTTTGCACACGTAGTTCACTGTTGAAGTACCTGCATTCTTCTGGAGAGACATCTGCATTACCCATTAGTATAGGCATTAAGTGTAGATGGAAATAACTGGTGCCCAGGACCAATGTTCACAATATATATGTTTCAGGAGGTTTTACTTTAGAATAGTCCCAGTTCAGTCTCGTGGACATCATGTCTATCAGTGGTGGGTGCTCATTGGATGGTCTCTTGGAGTGCATTTCCCAGTTTCAGCCAAAGGAATCCAATTTGCAAGTTCTGAGACCACTCAGTGTATTAAGCCATGATTTGCAGGAGGCTTCCTTCAAAGGTATAGTCCTGGTCATTAACTGTAGTTTAGTTCACTGAAATGCTTATGTAGACACAGCACAGTAAACCAAATGATGAATGAACAGTGCAAAACATGAATATACTTCTAGCTACAGGACCTACACAGAAAAGTTTTTTCCATAGTACATTTCCTTTCGTGTTACTGAGATGACTACATTTGTACTTTACTAACTAGCTATGAAGTAATTAATTTTGTCTAAAAATTCAGCGGGGAAACATCTCAGAAACATAATTTTATCAGCATGTCTGTTTGTGTTGCTATTTTCTTACACTTTGTATACTAAATATCCTGTATAAGAATAGGATATGATTAAGAAAGTGATTTAATAATATTAAAAAGTGAAAAAAAAATAAAACTAGACAGTATATACTCCATATATAATATATTTGGAATTCCAGTAAAAAATGATCACATGGTAAGATCTTGTGACACAACCCCTATTGTTCTCACGTAATTCTTAAAGGGGTTGTGTTACAGGGCAGTCAAGGCTGCCAATCCAGCTCTACTTGATAAGTTCAGTTGATAACTAAAGTGTATTATTATGGACAAAGAATGGTTAAAATTCAAGTTAAAATTACAGAATCAGTGTCAAAATATCTTTTTTTCAAATACACTTTTTTTTTTTTTTTTCCCCCACCGTTTATGGTAAGTGACTAAAAAGAAAAAATAATTTCTTGAAGTAACAGATGTCTGAAGTTTTATTTGAAATACGAAGTTCACAAACTATGGTTGTTATTGCAAAAATAGCATTCCTCTGTGATTAAAATGAATCTTTTCCACTGAGAAGATTTATGTGCATGAGTTAGTTATTTATGCAGTGTAAGTAAAAATGAGCCCTTGAGGTTATCTTTTTGTCATAAGAATTTACAGAGACAACCACAACAGATTGTAAAAATTTGGTGAGCCTGAAAAAATCTGCAATAAGGACAGAAAGAAAATTTGCTTAATGGCTTTTCTATAATTCACAGGAACATCCTGTTTGTAGAAAATTTCCCAAATAAGTCTTAGTGAATTTAGCTGCTTTCTCTAGAGGAATATAACTAATTGATGCATTTTTACTAATGTAGTTTTAGGCTTTGGTAGGTGAGGCTTCAGTATAGAGGCAAAGCATATTTATCACAATGAGAACAACATAGCTAGTTCATCTACTGGAATATGTTTATGAAGCAAATGAGGTAGAATGAATCACTGATGTCACCTATTTATGTAATAAAGCCAAGTCCTAATCTATTTTGTGAGTGAGTATTCATGCAAGTGAGGAACATCCCTAACTTAACATGGCTTTGAGGTTGTCTGATTGGGATCTGGATCTGGGGGAATAAAAGAGTTATAGAATATTTCTGTATCTTTGTTCATGTATATTATGAATTGATGGTTATAGCTGAATTTTTCTCTCTGCAAGCTAATAACACAGATTTTGTCTTCTGATATATATATAACCAAAATAGTTAGATGAGAGATGTATTATGCAGAACAGGACTGTAAATTTCTATCAGATCTGTGGAACTATTAGACCACTGTTATTTTCTGCATATTTGACATCACTTGGGTGACTCTTGGCTTATTGTTGTGCATGTATGTAAATATAATTCCAGTATGCTTTTTAAGGTAATTTCTTAATTTATAAACTGCATTAATTTTACTCTTTGGACAATTATTAAAAGAGTTCCTTGATGGGTTTCTTTCTAGAAGTGAGCTAGATGGCTAGTATTTTGTCGCTTAATATGTTCATATAATATACTATAATTTATTCTAACATCCTCTGAGAGATTGAAATACATATAGTAGAATACTGTATATTTGCCCATAGAGTAGTTATTAAATGAATGCTTGAATTATGTGTTCATTCTGCCACACTAACACAGGTCTAATGTTACACAGGCCGCAAAAAGAGTATGAAAGCGTTACTTTTTAGCATCCAAAAAACTGATGCTTTGGGGCCTGCCCACAAACTTGGGAAGTTTTGAAGTCAACCGCTTCTTTGTAAGAGACTCTGCAAACTGTTTGCTGGAAGAAACTTTTCCATAAAAATCAGCACATTGTCTCATCCTCACACTGTCTTTTAAGAAATTTTCTTCACACAGCCCTTGAATTCTCCTGTTTTTATGCTAGAAAGTGCTACCATTTTTTTTTTTTCTTTCCACTCAGGAGCACAGTATGGCTTGTACCCATATGACTAAACTCTCTCCTTTCCCAATACAAAATGGCCTTGACCACATTGCCCAATTTTGAGAATCCACTGGCTCACCTTGTCCTCCAAACTATGCTCAGGTATCATCTGCCACACATTAAACCTGCTAGAGAAATCGGTAGCAATGGAACAGTAAGGATATTTCCATGGCAGGGCTTGAATCCGTGCCATAGCTTTTTCTAAGTTACTAATAAATACAGGCTCTGTACTTGGACCCCCCAGGTATACACAAAGATATTGCTTTGCTTAGAATTACTGAGAAGAATGAGCTATTTACTTTTTATTTATCATAAAGGAAATGATCTTCCAGATCATTTTTTGTTATCACTTATTTGTCTTTTCTCTCAAAAAGGTCAGTCTCTACTACTTCCATTTAAATGTGCAAGAGGAATGTTTTTCTTATCATAGCACTTTCTATGAATTGCATGTATGCTAAGCCTAACCCTTTGGAAAGCCCCATTTTACACGTTCTCCTAATGAGTTTTCTCTTCTTGCCCTCCTTAAAGGTTAGCTACTCAATTCACAACCTGACGCATATGTCAGAGTGCAACAGTATGTCTTCAGCTCCTAGCATCTGTGCTCAGAGGACAGAAGAAGGCACAAGAACTCTTAAGGATCACAGCTCAAAAAAAGTCACTTGTTTGGGATTTATTTTATTGTATTCATAGGATTCTTTAGAAAGTCTTGAGTGAGTTTTCCATTCTGTTAGTCCAAATAAGCATAGATGTCACAGAGACAATATTTAATACATATTTATTCTGTGATTCTTTTTTCCACCCACTGCTAGTAGTTCTGCTATACGGCATATTTTCCTTTTACCAAACTTATTTATATGGGACAACAACTTGGTTTTGGAAATACTGATTGCTGATTCCTATATGGCTGCCTAAAGAAGAAAAATGAATGATGAACTTCTAATGATGATATTTTTACACAAAACCACAGCTCCCTAGAAATATACACTCTTGTGTTTTTCATTACATTATTTCCCACCAAGAACAATTCACACCTTAATTTCCAGCCACATTCCATCAGATTTTCCCCCAAATGAACAGTTATTTCCACTGCTTAGATCTTACCATGTTCATACTCTTAAGTGGTATTTTCAAATTATCCCTTTGTACATAAGTCCCCAATTAACAGATAATTCTAGTTATTAAGGGTTCATTCAAGGGGTTAGTTCATTCAAGACTTTTTGTTAATAATATGAGTTGTATAAAGGCAGATTAGGCTAAAGACTACTCTTTAAGCTTTCTCAAAAAAAAAAAAAAAAAAGAGAATCAGAGCTCTTTATAATCACAGGCAACATCTATGATTAACCATGTCTGAGTTCTCATCTGAGGTCACCATGTATGGCTCCCTACATAAGGTCTTAGTTTGCCGGTGACACGTTGCATCCACTCCCATTCATTCCCATCATTCCTCTAACATCATTACTCCCTTTGGTCATATGCATCCCATACACTTGTGATTTCCAGTGTGTTCTCCATAAAGGACCCTGCTCACACGCCCCTCTCAACATCCATGCTGAATTTGCTGCAAAAGTATGTTGTTGCTGGAAAA
>KL267346.1:0-11577 GCA_000699545.1 Podiceps cristatus
TCCTGCCATCCATCAACTCAGGAGGGGTGATATTTTTTTTTTATCTCAGATATTTTAGAAACATGCAGTTGCTTTAAGATCTTCTATTATTTTGATGATACACTGAGGTTTAAGTGTTTATGAAGAATGGAGATAAACATCTCCCAGGGCAGTTCTTCAGAAATTAGTGTTATTTGGAGTGCTTACCTCATGAATTGCTATCCATTAGTATACAGCAATAACTGTAAGCACAATCTTGTATATGTGGATAGAGCAAGAAAGCGGCATCAGAAAAAAATTCAGAACAAGGAATTTAAGAAGTGTGAATCACAGATCTCCTGTTAACTTCATTAGTTTGATTTTTTTTAAAGGAAATGAATCCCTAGTAAGTACTTAAAAATAGTGGTAAATGGATACAGGCAACTAACTTGGTCTAGAAACAATCAAACCAAAGAATGGACTAAATCAGATGCAATGATTGCTGTCAGGCCACTCACAGACAAAGTGCTCATGCCATATAGTGAAAATTAACTGAGTGGTCAGGTGATTGAGAGAAGTTTGGAGAAAACAGTGCCTCTGGGAATAACTCATTTGATGGGAATCCCCATGCAGAATGAAGTCAGATGTGTTTGATGCTTTTTCTCTGGTAAAGGATTCCAAGTTTGTTAACTCAGGAGTTAATAAGCTGAGGTGATCTCCAAGTTCTTCAAACCACATCCACATTAAGTCTGTAAACTACCATGAGCAAACCCCTTATTCACAATGAATAGTGACCAATTGCTTTAATAGCCATATCCTGTCTATGCTGCTGAGATCCTCACTTCTTCCTTGGTCCCTTGGGGCTAATTTAGAGCCATAATACATACTTAATTGATTACTATTACAAGGGTTAGTGCAGGGGCCAGAGCTGTCCCCAGTAATGTTGATGTTTGCTAGAAAAAAATCAGAAAGAATCACTTGTGCCTTGTTCATTACAAGTGTAAAATTAATAACCTCTTCTTTGCCTCAGACATGTAGAACATTCCAGTTCCAGCTTACTTAGAAAAATTTTGTTTGCTTTAAGTGCCCCTACAGGAATTTTATCATAATACTCAAGACAGCAACCAAATAACTACAAATCATGGGAACTGCCTTCTGAAATCACCCATGGTCTTGAATTCCTAACAGCTGAGAAGAGCTCAGTGCTGACAATTAGAGTAACTGTTTCACACCTGCAGCGTGTGGCTGTGGAGGTATCACTCGAGCAAATATTTTGAAAGCAAAAAGTTGGGATTGCAGTTATATTATGCAACTCTAAACATTTTGATAAATCATTAGGATGGCTTTAGTCTGAACACAAAACAATTTTCAGGCAGCCTTGGCAAAGCAAATAGCTTTCTGTAGTCTTGTCATTTCTGCACCTGGCTTTGCTCACTACCTCAGCTGTTCATTACCTAACACAAAGTACATCTGCAATATAATAGAGGCACTGTCTGGGGTCTGAAGTGGTTCACTCCTGCAGTTGGCTCTGCACGGTACATCTGTCTGGCAAAAGAATAACAATCTGGATCAAAGAAAGAAGAGTCTCTCACAGAGCTTGTAAGTCTGTTTTGAAATATTCCATGTGCTTGTCCAGTGAACAGGTGCTTCAAGTTAAAAGATATGGTGAGGAGACCAGGATATGAACTGTAAACATCTCAGTTTCTCTTCACTCCCCAGAAATGGTCATTTCTTAAGGCTAAATATCAAGATGCTATGACTTTGTAGATGCTTTATTGCTAAAATGTCATGAAAAACATATATCCATGATCTAAATAGAGAATAAAGGACTGTCAAGTTGGAAAGTTAGTAAGCTATTAAAAAAACATATATAATTTTTTAATTGGTGCTGACATAAAATTTGTCTTTGCAGACCAGAAAACGTATAGACCTTTTAATAATAACGTATGTTTTTCATATTGTACAATAACTATGTATCTACAAATACGCTTGAAGAATAGAGGATTATATGTATCTATTTCCATGCCAGTGATTTACCTCTTTGGTCTGGGAGTAATAACCTTCTGTACTTCTAGAACAGAAGAGATTTTTGTTTCTTTTTCTGAAAAGAATTAAAGGCGGGCAGCTTCAAATGTGAGTATGAGCATGGAAGTAAGAAGGTCCCTTAAATGTAAGATCTCTGATGAGCCATAAGTAACTTATCCCACAAATGTTATCCATTGATCTATGGATTAATTTTCCTTAAAAAAACCACAACAGTAGTAGGTAACAGTTGCACTACAAACTTAAGGGTCTTCAGTTATCCAATGGAAAAGTAGCACACAGAAACCTGTTTGGTTATACTTGTTCTAGAAACTCATCCCTGCCTGCTTCTGACAAATACCACCATTCCTTATCTATGAATAAAATAGCTTTAAGGTTTACACAGAAGTCATAAAGAGTGTCAGGTGTCATCATAATACTTAAAATAATATTTTCTAATAGAGATGACTGCTTATCTTGTGGTAGTAGACTAATTGAGAATCCTGAGGGAAGAAACTTAAGAGCAACATGAAAACAGCACTGAAAACTGAGTGAAATGATGATTATCTTTTGAACATATTTGAAATGATATGACCCTGCAGCTGAATAGTGGTCCATTGCTTTTCAAAGAGTTGAGAAGTCAGGCAGCATTTGCATAGACAGCCACGTTGTCGTATGACTATTTGTAATTGCTTCTATAACCGTTTGGACATGAAAAAAACAAAGCAATAATTAAAAGAACAACCTTATCTTTACTTTTACTAGGTATTATCATCACGAACTTCCACATTGTTAGCTCATTAAAAATGTAGCAAAGGAAGGATATTTAATATATTATGGATATATAAAAGCAGATTTACAATTCACTTGGATGTCCTGAGCCACCTGCTGTTCCCCTGTCATCAAGGGGATGGAGAAGACGAACTAATTCTGACAAGATAAAATGAGGCATGGGAAAGAGCTACTAAATGAAACATATGAATCTGCAAAAACTGTAAGAACACGAATGTTCTTAATTGCTTTGTAGAAGACAGTTACTGCCAACCTGGGACCAAGTTGGCATAGGTTTACTTAACAGTTATTTCAAAGTTATTTTGAAAGGCTGCTACCATAGTTCAACCATGGTTCTGGATTACAGAATCACTGAACAACAGGTTGGCAAGGATACCTGGAAACCAGCTGGTCCTAGCCCTGTTAGGATTTAAGAAGGTTCTCCGGTGCCTTCCCAGGTCAGTTTTGATTGACTCCATGGAAGGAGACTACACAACCTCTCTGGCCAACCAGTTCCAGTGTGTGACTGCCTTCTTTGTGACAATATTATTCTTAATATCCAGTTGGAATTTCCCTTGATACAACTTGTCTCTTGTCCTGTCACCTTGTCCGTATACCTCCAAGAAGAGTCTGAGCTGCCTTTTCTAACATCAGGTGTGAAAGGAAGTCAGCTCTAGTCTTCCCTCAGTGTTCTTGTTTCAAGGCAGAACAAAGTGATTGTCTTAGCTTCCCCTCATGTTTTGTGTATCAGCCCCCTAAACATCTCAGTAGCCTGACACTGAACTTGCACTGGTAAGTCAATGATCTTCTTGTACTGGGGAGTGTGCAACCAGACCCCATTCCAGATGCAATCTCACAATGTGAAATAGAAAAAAAAAAAAATCACTTCCTTTCAGTTGTTTAGTAGAGTTTTGCTAATATAGTGCAGGATGCAGATGGCCTTCAAACCTGCCAGGACATACCTTGAATTGTGTTAATTTTGTCTACCAGGATGTCTTGCGTTCTTTTTTGAAAAGCTGTTTTCTGGCTAGTTGGCAGCCTGTACTACTGCTTGGGTTTACTCCAGCCCAGACTCAGGATATGGCATTTTCCTTTAATAAGTTTCATGAAGTTCATGTCAATACAGCTCTCCAGAATGCCAAAGTCTATTCTAGGTATCAGTCCTGCTCTCCACCATAACACCTCCTCCCTCCAGCTTGCTATCTTCTGCAAGTGTGCCAAGATTGCACTCTGTCCCACTGCCCAGGTTAATAAAGAAGAGGTTAAATAGCACTAGCCCCTGAGAAATACTGCTGGTAGCTGGACAGTAGTTGGACTTTGCCACCTCAAGTTTGTGTTTGAATCTTTCATAAGGTTCAAAAATGGAACAGTGTTAGAAGCCCAGACTCGGACACATGGCAGAGTTATGCTTTTGCAGCATCCTCTGGCCATCTGAATGTGGCACCCACAACCTCTTCTGGGTGCCTTAACATCCTAAATTTAGAGAATGCTAACTATGATAAAACAGTCTGGAAAATTAATTTCCACAGACATTAGTGAGGGATGAATGGGAAAACAACCCATGGACATGAAGTCAATAATTTCTGATAGTTTTTCACTGGCAGGGCAATGATTCAGCTTTTTAAACTTTCTTACTGCTGAAGACAATACTGTCTATTTCTGTGAGGAAGGTCCCAAAACCACTGACAGACAGGTGGGACCACATGAACTGCTATGATGTACAATTCGTTTCCTGCTATATCACAATACACCTATTTCACTGGAGCATGCAAGCAAACCAAAATAACTTATCAGTGAAACCCCAATAAAGATATAACATGCTCTAAGTGGGCACTAAGGAAAAAGGAATCTCTTTAAATATCTAAAGAAAGCCAAGCATTTCTGAGAGTTAAATATTTCTGAGACATTTCTGAGAGTTAAAAAATAGTAATTAATTTAATTTTAAAAAAGTAGCATATTTTGAAAGCATAACCAACAGTGTAAAAAATAAATGGAGAGAGGCAAGAGGTTTGCATATATGTACCAGCTGCTAGTACCTACTGACTCACATCTACTGTTATCCAGGTGATCTTCTTAGGGCTTTAATGGATCCTAATTCATTACATATAATACTTTGGCAAATAGATCTGAAAGGTTAACTCAGAGCATAGTGGAAAAAGGGGGGAAAAGAAGGATAAGACAGAAAAATAAAGGATGTAAACAGCCTGAAGTAAATGATTTAATTTTTGTTCCTTAAATTGAATTTGGAAAGGGGTGGGGGGGGTGGGGAGAAGCTTTGCTAATTTCCAAGAGACTCCAGATGAGATTTTTAGTCATTTCTTTTTTTTTTTTTTTTTTTTACCCTGGGTTGTTTTTTTGGGTTGGTTGGTTGTTCATCAGCTTGAACAATGTGACCTTAAGGTGTAAATAATGTTGAACCGATGACTTCAATGGCTGTCTGTGTATTGCACCATTGCATATGATACTGCTGTTCAATGCTGTAATTTACAACATAGATTTTATCAATTTGCCATAAAAGTCAGAGACAAGAAAAAAAGATGCAGGGACAAAGAGTCATATTTAGAGATGATCTTAGGAGAATGATTAATGAGCCAAAAATTTATTAATTTTAAACATAAGCCACAAGCAGTTGCTTGAGGAGAAACAAAATCCTCAGCATTTGATAAATAAAAAATGATCTGCATTTTTAGTTTTGCAATAAAAGTTCTCAGGAAGAGAAATAGAATTTACAATAGGACTCCGACTTAAATTTTCAGAAAAGCTTGAAAAGAGAAGAGGAAGCAGAGCTAGCATGTAATGAACATGCATTTAGATAAGTTTAAACGCTTTCCTTGTTCCTCCAGCACACCCTTGAATGTCATGATTACACTGAGTCCATTCCTTTTTAAAGGTAAATGTTTTAAATATTTTTTTAGGAAATAGGTGGCACAGCAAGCAACATGACCAGCCAGGGTTGATCCAAATCATATCATCATGCTGGGAGAGGTCACGGGGAACATAAAAAGCTGAGGCAGAGCTGCAGGTGAAAATGAGGTCAGAAAGCCTAGAACAGTGGAAGACCTGGAGGAGATAGTGCTGGGTTTCCTTGTGACTATTTGGGAAAGGTGGGAGAAGAGAAGGGAGAGAAAAGATAGCAATTCCTTCTGCAGGAAAGGAGCAGCCTCCACAAAGAGTTGCCACTCTCTATCCCAGCCCTTCCTTCTCTCTCTCCTTCCTTCCATCCCTTCCTCTTCCCCTCCTCTCCTCCTTTCATCTCTCTTTCTGGGGACCAGCAGACCTTGACCCTCCCTTTCCAGGAATCGGACAATAATTGAGGAGCACCCTGTGGCCTGAGAGCCATCACTACCTTTACCAGCTGCTTGATAAAAGGTTCATCAAGCAAAGCATTCCCATAGCAACACAGATGCCTGTGGACTTAACTACAGTCCAAAACTTCTTGAGTAATTTTACCAGAGGAAACAAAGACATGAAGTAAAACAAAAAAACTGTTTCTACCACTGTTTTACTTTCTTGTCTGTGACCTTTTTTTTCTTTAATGATTATTGCAATTTTGGAAATGGGCTCCATGGTATTAACATGATCAGAGAGACAGAAATCCATTGCAGATATTACTAGTGATTCAAAGCACTAAGTGTAATTGTGTATTAAATTTTGGACAAGTGAACTGTAGTGCTTGTAGCAGATCAAATTCTGTAAGACAAATTCTCATCTCCTGCAGGCAGATTTGCTTTCCTGAGGCCTTTCATGTTGTGGAGTTATGTTCCTGGGAATAAGAGTCTGCTATGAAAATGGTTAGTCACTGTATCATATTAAGTGAACATTTTGTTTCCTGACATCTTAAGAATGTTAAGAAAAACTTGGGATGCCACTGTACCTGATTAACCTTCCTTCGCTAACCCATATGGCATTTCAGCTTCTGTTCAACAAAAATAATTTTCATTTAATGAGAGTGTTAGCATAATTTCTGGAACAACACTGAGCACTAAGGAACTGGGGATCACTGTGAAGATAAATAAGCATCTTCCTTTCTTCTTCTCCCCTTCAAGAAAATGTGTTAGGTGGAGCTTTCAGATGTTGATGTATATCACAAAAGGTGAAAGACACGATCAAAGTAGGTTGCAAGGTTTCTCTGGCATCCTACGGGGCTCGAATTAGAAGTCTGTGAGAATCTCAGAAGAATTGTTATGCTTCATTTTCTGATATATTTTTCAGTGTTTGTTGTAGGGAATCCATCTGTGTGTTCATTTACAGGAACATAGCCTTGCATGACAGAAGAGACATGAGACTTATTGTCGTTTCCTGGCTAATTACTTTTTAAACACCTGAAACTCAAACTCCAGTTCTGGAGAGATGCAATAACTACAACACCACATTGTTAGTGACTTCAGCTCTAAAATTTTGTCTGGAGAGCTTTTCTGTGGCTAGTACCTCATTATCTGGTAAGATCAGATCCTGAAAGGGCAGATGAGGTGGACAAAGGGCAATACACATTTCCTGGTTAATTTCGGTTTCTTTCCCAAATAAACACACTAATTTTAAAGTCAGATAAGGCTGAGAAACCCTGACAGAAAAAAAAAAGAAAAAGAAAAGGGAAAAGGAAAAAAAAAAAAAAAAAAAAAAAAAGTAGAACTAAACTCTAATATTCCTTGAGAGAGAACACAATGAGATATGCAATGAATAAACAAATTTTAAAAAGGAATTATTGGGAAAAATAAGTTTTATGAACACCACCAGTGGGCATTTTGTAGACAAGAAACATGGCAGTAGGCAAGCTTTACCACAAACCAGTGATCTTCTAGCAAAATGTGGGCTTATGAAAAGGCTGTCAAAGGCTTATGAAAAAATGGGGCTGTCAACATCTCCAGCTATTGCTCATTTAAATTGAAATCTTACCTATTACCCTTGAATCCCATGTCCTTACATCAGAAGACAAACCCAGAGGCAATCAAATATAATTTATTATAAAGCTTCCATCTTGCACGAATATAAAAGTAAGGTAGTTCAAGAGGGAGGGAAAAATCTGCCATTGGCTCTAGAGAGGTGACTGTCGTGACCATAGAAACAGAAATCTCCAGAAAGCCGAGCAATACTCCTTTGCCAGCCTACCCATTGCTGAAGGCACACTGAATCTTGTGATACATAGTCTGGTCTAGAGATCATTGAATACCAGGAAAATATCCTGATACTCCATGATACTCTATTCACCTACACGTTGGCCACATGTCTGATCTATGCATTTGCTGACACCAGTGTTCTTAGCAAGCACTTCTTCCAGAAACAAGGACTGCAAAAAACTAAGCTTTAAGTTGTTTTTTTAATTTGCAAGTGTTTCAAACTAGAAATCATTTGTCTAAATCTGATTTCTTCCTCTGGACGTTGTCTTTGCCATCACAGCAATAGTAGGAGTTCCAGCAGGGAGCAGTAAATGCTACCGTTTCCTACATCAGCTAACTCCATTAGCAAAAAAGCCACCAGGTGACCACAAATACCTGCAAGCGGATAATGAAATAATTGAAAATGTGTATTAGCTGTCATTCTCCATCATCTTCTATAACCATTAATATTGAAACAAAGTAGATATAAATTGCTGTTAAGCCTGATAATTTTAAAAAAGTAAAAAAAAATGAAAATTGTTTCCCAGAATTCCAGACTAAGAATTCAAACCCTACTTCACTTGATATATAAAGTTGCAAGAGGAAAAACAATCATCCACCATATTTCTGGCTTTCCTACTCAACTTTGCCAACCAAGCACAACTTCAAATCCATCCAAACTGCCCACATGCAATATCTGTGCCTGCTGGGAAATGTCAGTGGTTTGCCAGCCAAGTGCCAGCTATTTACCTATGCTGGGACTAATATGCCTTACCAAAAGAGTGAGAAACATCAACTGGAAATGAGGATCTTGTACTTTAACTAAACTGAGGCTATTCTAGGCATATGCTGCCACAAAACATAATCTGACCTGTATAAATTTGCCCCTGTGTTACACAAGCATAGGTGTTTATATACAGTAGGTGGAAGTGATACTTCTCATGACCATTCCAAATAAGGTGCAAACTATCATCAGGCCAAGTGGAGGAAGGCACAACTATTTGTAGTTCCCTGAACCATTGGCCAGCTGGTGGCCAAAGAAGTCTACAATCCCAAGGGCTGTGTAAAAGTGCTCTCCTTCTGCAGCCAGCAAGCCAGTCTTATCTTTTCTTTTCAACCAGCTCTGCTAGACATGTGGTATCCATGTCCTAACAAAATAGCTTTCCCATATATGTTAATACTTAGTGAAAGAAGGAACATGCTAGAAGAGAGTGTTTTCACAGGCAAAGGTGAAAGTCCGGATTGTCAATGAACAGCAGAGGTGAAGGGTAAAATTCTTGGTGTCTTCCATGAAAGACAACAATTTTCCCATGCTTTCAAAAGCTTCCCCTTCTCTGTTTGCACACTTTGCTTATTTCTCACATTTGTTCATATCTAAACCACTTGTTCATGAACAGCTATGCTGATGGTATTTGTTTCTTCAGCATCATTTCTCTCTTCATGCCTCAAGTATATCTTGATTTGGAAAAACAAAAGGATGAATAATTGGTTGGTTTTCTTGACAGTTCTATGGTTAGTCACCTCCACATTGCAATGATCCTCAGGATTAGATATTGCTCATATGTATCAATCTTTTCTTATTAGAGAGTTTCTTAGTTTCTTACCTCTTGGTTAGATAGAAATAACTGACTTTCATATAAAAAAAATACGCACCTTAGTGGGAAAAAAGGTAATTCTGAGGTACATGTATGGGTACATCAGTTTTGTTTATTCATGTCAACTGTACTTGCTTATCCAACAGATGACTTCATCTGAAAAGGCTGAGGTACTTAATGCCTTTTTTTACTTTAGTCTTTAGCATCCAGACCAGTTACCCTCAGGATATACAGCTCCCTGAGCGAGAAGATGGAGACGGAGAGCAGAATGAACTCCCCATAATTTAGGAGCAGTTTACAGTCTCCTATGTCATCTGGACACTCACAGGTCTATGGGGCTGGATGGAATCCACACGAGAGTGCTGAGGGAGCTGATGCAAGAGCTTACCAAGTCACTCCCCATCATTTACAAGCAGTCCTGGTTAACAGGGGAGGTGCCAGATGACTGGAGGCTTGCCAATGTGACATCCATCTACAAGAAGGGCCGTAAGGAAGATCCAGGGAACTACAGGCCTGTTAGCCTGACCTCTGTCCCAGGGAAGATTATGGCGTGGTTTATCTTGAGTGCACTCACCAGGCATGCGTAGGACAACCAGGGGATCAGGCCCAGCCAACATGGTCTTGCTTGACCAACCTGATATTCTATGACCAGGTGACCTGCCTACTGGATGAGGAAAAGGCTGTGGAAGTTGTCTACCTGGACTTTGGTAAAACCTTTGACACTGTGTCCCACAGCATTCTCTTAAAGAAGCTGACAGCCAGTGGCTTAGACAGGTATATCTTTGTTGGATCAAAAATGGCTGGACGGCTGAGCACAGAGAGTTGTAGTGAATGGAGTAAAATCCAGTTGGCAGCCAGTCACAAGTGGTGTCCCCAAGGACTCAGTGCTGGGGCCAGTCTTGTTTAATATCTTTACCAATAATCTAGAGAAGGGGATCGAGTGCACCCTCAGTAAGTTTGCAAATGACACCAAATTGGGCAGGAGTGTTGGTCTGCTTGAGGGTAGGAAGGCTCTGCAAAGGGACCTGGAGAGGCTGGATTGATGGGCCAAGGTCAACTGTATGAGATTTAACAAGGCCAAGTGTAAGGTCCTGCATTTGGGACACAACAAGCCCAGGACAGTTACAGGCTTGGGGAGGAGTGGCTAGAAAGTTGCCAATCTGAAAAGGACCTGGGGTTGTTGCTTGACAGCCAGCTGAACATGAGCCAGCAGTGTGCCCAGGTAGCCAAGAGGCCAACAGCATCCTGGCCTGTACCAGAAATGGTGTGGCCAGCAGGAGTAAGAAGGTGATGGTACCCCTGTACTCGGCACTGGGGAGGCTGCACCTCGAATATTGTATTCAGTTTTGGCCTGCTTACTACAAGAGGGACATTGAGTTGCTGGAGTGGGTCCAGAGAAGGGCAATGAAGCTGGTGAAGGATCTGGAGAATATGTCTTATGTGGAGAGGCTGAGTGAACTGGGTTTGTTTAGCTTACAGAAGACAAGGTTGAGGGGAGACCTTATCGCCCTCTACAACTACCTGAAAGGAGGGTGTAGTGAGGTGGGTGTGGGTCTCTTCTCCCAGGTAGTCAGTAATAGGATGCGAGGAAATGGCTTCAAGCTGCAACAGGGAAGGTTTAGATTGGACGTTAGGAAAAATTTCTTTACTGAAAGAGTGGTTATGTATTGGGCTGCCCAGGGAAGCGGTGGAGTCACTGTCCTCAGAGGTTTTTTAAAAAAGTGTAGATTTAGCACTTTGGGATATGGTCTAGCAGGTTTGGCCGTTTTAGGTTGACAGTTGGACTTGATGATCTTAGAGGTCTTTTCCAACCTCAGTGTCTCTATGATTCTATGGTTCTATGATTTTCTTATTAACTTCATAGTGATTTTCAGTTTACAGTCAATTACCCTCTTACATGTTACTTCTTTTTCCCCTAATTTCTTCTTTTCTTTGCCACTGACCTTGCATGGGCTTTTATATAGGGTGTGCAATTTATGCCAGCTGTTTCTCTAAAGATATCCTAAAGAATGCTTCTCTCTCACTTGCATTATTCTATTCTAATTTGTCCTTCAAATCAACTTCACTCAATTTCTCTCAGCTTTGGCAAATTAGGTACACCTGATGCTTCTCGCTGTTTGAGATCATCCTTTGTTTCC
>KL267347.1:3371-14321 GCA_000699545.1 Podiceps cristatus
GTGCTGCACCCGCTGACTGACCTCCCTGCCCTTATCTCCACCCATGAGCCTTTTGTTATATTTTCTCTCCCCTGCCCAGCTGAGGAGGGCAGGGACAGAGCGGCTGTGGTGGGCACCTGGCAGCCAGCCTGGGTGAAATCACAAGTCATTTTAATGGAGTCACATATGACTCAATTCTCATACAATTCCATCTGTATCTCAAGACTTAAAGTTAACTTTGCTGCCCATTATACATGGCAAGGGTAGAGGAAACAAAACAAATTAAAATGTAAAAAACTGCTTAACTGATGGCAGTACAGAAGACACAACAAGCTGCTAGCAGCCAGCAATTCCTCTCCAATCCTTTATAAAACAAGACAGACATTTGAAAGCCTGTTGTGAGGATCAGCTTATCAAGCCACTAATCATGAATAACACATCATTAACATTTTAGCTTTAATGCTTATTTGAAGCACTAGCAAAGAAAATGCTTGGAGTGACTAATTCCAGCTATGAAGTTATTTTTTTGTAAGAAACCATTTACAGCAAAGCAATGTTTCACTTCTATCGAAAAGAAAAAGAAGCACTAGGATGCCGGTATACAAATTGGCAGAGAAGTTATACTTCGATGACGCTGAGTATTTTCTTTATTGCTAATTGTTTTCAATATACAGTGAAAAAGCTCCCCAATATTTTCAAGAAATGCTTTTGCTACCTTTAACGTTTGCAATCTTCAAAAGGCTTACTTGCAAACTGCCTATCATTTCTAGCACCTTGAAAGAAAATCTGCACGTTTGGCACTCTGCACAATGATCTATCTATGCATGAGGAAAAATGGTTTTCCTCATTTATAAATTAGGAAATCATTTTGAAAATAAAGGGATTTTCTAATTAGAAGTCTGCATTCAGGACCTCCTGCTAGTTACACCCCAACCTTGGCAGCAGATGTCCTGCTGGGGCTCATTTCAAGAGACTTCGAGACTTCCAATCAATCTCTGATTTTTTTTTTCACTCAGTATACATGAAATACGGCGCAGCAGATGTCCTGCTGGGGCTCAATTCAAGAGACTTCGAGACTTCCAATCTATCTCTGATTTTTTTTTCACTCAGTATACATGAAATACGGTATTTTGCTACTCAAATTTTAAACGCTTTCTCATGCTAACCAAGCAATACATGTGGGTAAGGACAGTTTTCACTCATGAGCTCACACAAGGCTGCAGTCAATCGGAGATGCTGACTGCACTTCCCCTGCCTTCCCTAGGAAAGCAGAGTTTGCTCCGTACCACACAGTGCTGCTGAAGGAATGCAATCACTTTGACCTCCTCCTTGACACTCTTAAATTGGGACTGAATCTTACCTAAATGCCCCTTGGTGGTTGAGTGAAATCCCAGAGTGCTATACACACATAACACATAGAATCACGTGTCAATTCTCTAGTGAACTCTGCAGGGAATTCACTGGACCACAGCTTGCCTCTAGTAGAACTACAGCTGAGTATCTTGCTCACCTACTGTTAGCTAGGAAAAATAATTAACCCTAGAAAATTAAACCAAAATGTCAACGATTTGTAAATCAAAATTGTACCCAGATATGTTTAGCTGAGTCATTTCCTTCTTGCCCAGTCGTTACTTTTTTCCATGTGCTGCATTTGTGGCTAAGATATGCACGTCGTTGCTTGAAACACTTTACTAATCAGTTATCTCAACCAGTTAGATCATTTTCTTCTGTAAGCTTATTGTGAGGACAACATAAAGAGGAATGAAGTCCCACAGAAGATAGCTGGGTTATGGTTCCCTTTTCATCTTGTTTCTTTGTTTGAGTTAGAAAGTAATACTCCAAAGCAGAACTGGCTTCTGTATATAAGTTGCAAAGACTAATAATAACATCTCTTAGCATTTTGCTCCATATTTTACATATATTCCCGAAGGGAAACAAACACTTTCAATGCTTTTGACAATAATTTTCACTTTCCTCATCGAATTATGTTGCTCCCCAGTTGTATTCATTCACTTGCTTAGCAGCATGCTTGATAGATCCCATTTATCATATACATCTGAAAACAACTTGGAATTGTATCTAAATTACTTTCAAAAGTATATTAAGTAACATACTAAGTCTCCATATTAAGTACTTGATAGAATTCATTGTCAATTAGTCAGAGGAATTTATTTGAGCAAATACTGCTTAGCTGGTTTTGTTGAAGTTTTTGTACCTACCTTTTCCCAAAGTTGAACTATGGCTTAACCAAAGGCTGGCTTACTGAGCCAGATCCTCAGCCGGAGAGAGAGGACAATGTTTGGCATCTTTCAACTTACTAATTAGCCTGCATGTCTCTACAGGCTACGTAAATGTCCTGTCTGCAAAGAGGAAAATTAATTAAGGGATTCACTGGCTATCCCATCCTTCTTCTAAGCCAGAGCCACAGGGGAGATCACTTGACCAAACACTCACGTCACTCCAGACTGACTGGATGCCACTGAAGATAAAAATACAGCTTTGTAAGAAAGATAAAACAATTTGTGATCAGTCCCAATGGAATGAGGGAAAGGTATGAAAGTTCCTTTTCCTTAAGCCATGTTTGTAAGGAAACACAGAACAACTCGGCAGCACCAGCAGCAGTCGGACAGGGTAAAGATGTACGAGATAAACCAGCCTTAGGCAGAATTCTTATGCCTACAATTTCTGGGACTTTACCAGGTAACTTCTCCAGACTTCATTTTCTCCTATGCGGACAAATATAAATAAATAAATAAATAGAAACACCAGAAATGTATGTTTTCTTTAACGAGACAGCTTTAAAAAGTAGATTTATTTCATTTAGTGCTCTAAACCAGATAAGTTATCCCCTGGGAAACAGACTCATTTATTCTTTTGCTGTAAACTGGCTTCCACAAAGAGACAGGCACACTCTGTGAAAATCTATTTTCAGTCATAAAAGTAAATTATTTTTTAAGAATTGCTGAAATGTAAGCTGTAATCTACCACTGAAAACAGCATACACTGAGAATTAGTAACAATGCAAAACCAAACCAAACCTAAAGGAGAGCTTCAGCCATGATAAAAGCAATCACTTCAGCTGGCTGCTCAAACCCTAAGAGAAAGAGATTATGAAGAGTAACAGATTACCATGTAAGTTATAACTATGATATCTGTATCTTCAGAAAACATTTATTTTATTCTTTTACTGGCTCTTCCGTTCCACTATTATGGAGATTCCATGCTTACGCATACTAGTCTAATTTTCTTCAAATATTAGCCCTTAACAATCTACTTCAAAACCTCTCCATTAGAATACTGATGTTTGTATTAATCTTTAACTCGCATACCAAAACCAGTTCAGCACAACTTCCTCCTGAGCTACATGCTTTAGCTCTGTTAAACACTGCATTTTTTGCCCCAGAATGGATTTAACCATTGCTACAATCTTTTATAAGTTTTCTCTAATTAATGACAACTCACTGTTGTACAATTACCAACTTATAAATTTTATAGATTAAAAAAAAAAAAAAAGGCAAAACAACAACAAAAAACCTCACCAAAACAAACCAAAAAAATAAACAACAAACCTCCAAACCAACAGATTTTCCCCACTTGGTCTTTAGAAAACCGCAAACTTTCTAGAAAAGCGCAAGTACTTAACAGTAAGACCCAGCACACCTTTAGAACAGCAGCCTCAGACCTGGAACGCTAGTGCTAGTTACAGAATGTTACATGGCGCTGGAGAAGAGACCCTGAGAAGTACCTACAGGTGACACGGTGCCGGAGAGAAGCTGCCCTGAGAAGCTGTTACCTACAGGTTAGGCTGAGTGAGTAATTTGGGAGAAAGTCCCTGCAATAGTACGGCAAAATGGCTACTACATTCATTACTTCTGTGCACAACATAACCGAGATGAGGAAAGGAAAAGTGGGCACAAGAGTTCTGTAAACTAATAAAATTTGGTATAAACAAAACCAACAGCAAGAAACCAAGGCCACATACAGCTGGAAAACATTTCATCATACAGTATTTCCATCTTCCCTTCACTGCATACTAGTCTAATAAATATAGTGAGGCATAACAAGGATTACTAAAAATTAAAAAAAAAATTGCAATTCATCAGCCAGTGTTACTCATGAATTCAGTCTGATCAACTGTCTCTTCTGGTGTAACATCTAAGGACAGGAATGCAAAGAAGTCATTGATATCAAGGGATGAAAATAAGTCAGAACTTGAGGTTTTAAGAGAAAAGGATCAGTATCTACTAAAAATAAACAAAATCAGATAAACCAGAAATAAAACTTCACGGTTTTTAAGCCATTCACTTTTGACTTTCCTGAATTATGACTGTTCATACCTGCAGTCAGATAGTCCCTAAAATAAAGTTAACTTTGTGGTAAAAGTGGTATTTTTATTAGACTAGCTGATGTAGACGGAGAAAGTAGGAAAGTTTGGAGGATTAGAATCTCTCTGCCAAGGGACAAATGATGACAAAGTCCAGTTTGGAACTCCAGCTACATAATCAACAACAGTAACTGGAAAACCTTTAAAGAATTTACTCCCAGAAGCTTCAGTTTCTTTTTTCTACATAAATAAATGCATTAACATTTGAGACACCCCCCCCCCATCTTACATAAGCAAGTTCAGGCAAACAGATCATTGCAGCGCTTCTGCTACTACGGGGGCATGTTTACGCTTTTTTCCTGGCCCAAGTGAGGAGTTAAGCAATTCATTCTCCAAAGGACAATACGCTGATCATCCTTCAAAAGAGATTTTCCTATTCATCACCAAGACGAAGAGTAGGTTTCATCCACACAGCATTTCAGAAGGGATGACAGGAGGTTCTTACTCAAATCCTCAAAAAGTTAGTAGATGGTTGAAGAAGTGATTATTGTAGCTCTGCAGAAACTCTGTGGTCCCATCAACTTTGTCCACGAGCTGTGACCTAATGGCCCAGGCTTTAATAAAAGGACTAATGGGGCACACGATTACTCAAAAGCTACGTCATAGACAGACTTTAAAGGTTCTTAATAAAAAGGGCTGGGGTCCCAATCAGGAATCTCAACAGAAATCCACGTTAGCTACTTATTCAAAGTGATTTGGCATCCTATTCTTAGTTGTCACACTGTAAATAAAATTACAGCTTTTCAACAGGAAACATAGATAAAACATACTTATTTTTACCAACTAAATAATCAGTAGCTTAATCTTTAAACAGGATGTAAAAATTGCATGAGGCTTCTAACATAGCAGCTTAACTTCCAAAGGGAGATACACCCACTTAAGTTACAGGTTGGCAACAATCTTGGTTGGCTGATGTAAGAAACTAAAATTAAAACCAAATGCATTGCTGCAAGATGCAAACTAGCACTGTGGAAAGTTTTCTGTACAAAGTACAATCTCTGCTTATAATTCAAAAATATATGAAGTAACATACAATTAAGTAATGGAACAAAACTCACTGTCAAAGACACTTTAGCAAACAGAGTTTAAAACTCTTAATTACTTATGGACTACATTATACCATCTACAATCAGGTAACGTGTTCTCTCTTTGTCTTTCTCTGATGCCAAAAGGCAGTAAATAAATTCCAGCTTTTCTTGCGATCTTGTTATTGAACTTACTAAATAAAGTACTTCTAAGTAACATAAAACAATTTTTACTCTAACTTTCCTCTTGAAGAAGGTTAATGAATTACATTTTTAAGATTACTTTGACAAATCAGCTTAAATTTTCAGAAAAAAATTCAGAAGAAAAATTAAGGGAATGTGATAAGAAGACATGGTTTGATTTCCTCTCTAAATAATATGCAATCAGAAGCAGTGAGGAGAAAGCATCTGAGGAGGAGTTGCAGAGGCAGGAAGATGATGCACCCAGAGAGCCTGTTGAGAGCACTGTATCATGCAGTTCTATTGCAGTCTAAATGGCTTTCTGCTCACATTTTCTCAGTGCTGGTAAAGAGAAATATATTTCACGTTTTCATTTGAACAGACACCACTTTTAACGCTGGCAGACTCGTCACTCTCAGTTCAATATACTAACAGTTACAAAGCAGCAGCAGTATGAGCAGTTGGAAACAATAGTGCACCAACTGATTCAGGTTTTTGCCACAGTAATGCTTTTCTGGAAGTCCTGAATTAGCTGCAGTGAAACAAAAGGAGATGGAAAGAGGTGAAACAAAAGCTAAAGTAATGATTCTTAAGGAAAAAAAATATCAGAGTGATAATGAATGCAATAATAAGGTAAGACTTATTGTTAATACTTGGACATCTATAACAACACGATGGCAGGAGTTCACTGTGCTAAACGCCACATAAAACATTATCAATTTTATTTCATACAGCTCCATTTCTTTCCAGAAAATCTCTCATGCCTTCAGGTGAATGAGAATCTCGCTTTTGACTTCAGCACAATTTTCTCATAAACAGCAACAGAGAAACATGGAAAGACTGCAAGTAGGAGGTAATTTTATTTTTAATACTATCACAGAATAAAATTGATGCAGAATCATGCTGGTTTTTACAAGCTGCTTTATACCTATTATGTAGAAGTCCCTGCTCTGCAGAATTCACACTCAAACAGATGAGGCTAAAATAAAATGCAGTAGTTGCACGTTAGAACAAAAATAATAGCCTACTTCGATGCTAAGCATTTTTATATTTTGTTGAACTTGTATTATAGTGTCAGAAATAAAAAGGTAGTCTATTCTATATTATTGTTCAACTGCCCATAAAATTGTACCCTAAAAATGAAACCTTTCAGAAATGACATTGAAAAGGATCCAAACCAATTTCATTTCTCCATTTGAGAAAACAAATAGCAATTTAAAGAAAGAGTTTTCCTGTGTAATACTACAGTCTAAAATGGTATGAAATAGAAACTTCTGAAATTCAGTGGTGTTGCTGAAGACCCATACTTTTAGAAAATACCTACTTCAGTTAAGCATAGAGGAGCAGCCTGAAATGGTTGACAAGCTGTAATCAACATCCAGCACTGCTTAGTAATGTCTTAACTATGCAATGTGTGATGCAGCCGGTGCAGAGTGGCCACAAACACTATCCAAATAAGCACACTTTTTACATCAAAAGTGTTGGCACTGTAACTCTTTGTAAAAACAGTACAGTAGAACTTGGAAGTCCCAGCCATTATTCAAGTTTCTACCATACTAAAACCGGAAAAAAAGAATAGCCACTATCAATGTAAAGCCCAAGAAGTTTGTTTGATTTTCTTCTACAGTGTAATTCAATATATAGTTATCAGTTTGAGAATTACCTTAGCGATGAGACTTACCCTGCCTCTTCTGCTCCTCTGTTGACTACACTGAATTTCAACTCAAGTAACTATCCAGCTTGTACCCTACAAGAAGCTTGGGTAAGCACAACTGCTAATACACAGAACACTGTCACACAGGTCCAATAGAGATTTGCTTCTGCACATTAAAGAATGAGAGATAATCAGTTTATCTTCTGAACAGGTACATATTCAGAAGTTCTAAAAGCTTTGTAACTGTTTTTATTAAATACTTTCACCTATGTCAAATGAATAAATAATGCATACAAATTTAAAGACCACAACCCTTCATAATCATGTATGTATGTTATATTCTATGGACATTCTGGAATTAACTAAATACTTCATGGTACTGAATATTAAACACTACATTTTAACAAGTTTCATGTTACCTCACCACATTCTTGTACAGATTGGACTATTTGTGGCTGACCTGACCCAATTTTGCTAACAAAAAAAAGCAAAGTATGGGATGAAATCCAAAGCAATATAGTATGACCTTAGAACACACAGCAGTTTGCGTTGATAGCTGTTTGAATGCATAATTTAAATAAAACCTCAAATCCTAGAGACATTTGAAGAAATCAGACTAAAATTACTACTTCACAGTTGGCCAAGATGTATATTGAACTGCAGAAAGACTAACTGAAATCAATGTAACACAATTTCATCCTACATACTGTCTGTAGCCAAATTTTCAAACTCAGGTCCTCAAAAGTAGTCAATAATAAATCACCCCATTATTGTATCTCTACATTATGGCATCTAAATAAGCACACTGCATTCCTCACAACCCGAGCACCTGCAGTTGCGTGAGACAAACTAATGAAATAAATCTTATTGGCACACTGCACAAAAATATCAGCTGTTTAAATCTGAACATTGGAGTGTTTTCATACAGTCAAAGCTGAATAGCACTTAGGCACGTCATCAAATCATGAATTGTTTCCTATAGATGAATTGAAATGTAAAACGACTAGCACAAGGACAACTGAAGACAGGTCTCCGAATGACAGCATTTAACCTAAGTGTCAGACACTGAGCAGCATGACTTGAAGAATAAAAATATATCCTCAGGGATTTGGAATACCCTAGGATAGCAATAAAAAAACACCAGGAAAAACCTGTCTCACAAGCATCTAAACTTTCTCAAATGGAAGTGCTTTTAAGATTTGAAATTTTTAGATATGGACTACTTAGGAAGATCAATTTTTAAGTTATATTTTCCCACTTCTACAGAGTTGAATCTTCGGCTGCCAAGAAGTGAAGAGGTACATGAAGAAACTTTAACATCTCATTCAGCCTTAATGAAGTCAACACTTGAATGCTAAAGTAGAGATGGTGAAAATAGGAACAATTTATTAACATGCAGATGAGAAGGAAAAACAGGTGATGGGAACAATTTGAAGACTGATCTGATTAGTTTGTACTAGGAGAAAAGAAAATGTAGAAATACAGTTAGATTTTGTGGAGGATGGTGTTTCAAAAATTCAGTGACTAGAAGCCAGACAAAATTGGACAGGAAGTGAAAAATCAAGCTTGACAAACCTCTATTTTGGTTCCTTAAAATGAAAGAAAAATGCATCTTATTCTGATAGACTTCTGGAATGCTGCTTTGGGTTAAGGTATAAATCCCATTCAATGAAAGATATTTCAATAAATGTGAAATACTCTATTTAGAAGACAAAAATCCTGTTAGCTGTAGCAGGGACAGATGAAGAGACCCTAAACGGCAGGCGTTCAAAATAAAGCAAGGAGTACGTTCTGCAGAGCATTCCATAGGCATGATAATTCTGCAACTGACACATGGAAATCCTGATAGTTAATCAAACAAAAATAAGATCTGAAGCCTAGAAGGAATAGCAAACTGCGCTTAGAAACAAATTTTCAGATTGCAAAATGCTATCTGTGATGCCACAGTCCTTTTCTCTGCGTCGCGGTTCTCTGCTTTCCTCCAGGAAGAAAGTCAGGACTACTGCTAACTATGGACAGGGACTGACACTTCATGCAACCAGTTTCCTTTTCTGCTTTTTTATTTTCTTAATCTAGCCATCACAAATGGCAGATAATCCATTACACATTGGTTTAAGGTCCATCAAGAAAATACCATAGTTGTAAAGGCCACGGGTAACTTCTTTTCTGAACTTAATTACGTACATTTGAGAACTGCTACCACTAAATCCTATCCCCCCGAACAAACATTGTCCCACAGGATTTCAAAGTGACCAGCACCAGCAATGCATAAATATCCTTCACAGGTCCACCGGATATTTGCAATAGGTTTTGCCTTTCACGAGTACCTTGAAAAGCTGATGCTAAGGGCAACCAGGGATTCTCTGCTGATCTGAGTGTAAGAGGAATGAAGTTTCTACCACATTTCCCAATATAAATAATTAATATGCAAATGATACATATCTGTTCCCTCAGGACATCACAATTCTGTGTTTGTTTTTTGTTTTGTTTTGGTTTTCTCAATAGGAATGGATATGAAGCATACTGAATTGATTTCTGCTTATCATTTTGTTCTACAAAAGCAACCCAAGAAGCATCTCTGCTCTCAGAAAGATTTCTATTGGCAAGGACTAGTGTAAATACACATCACCGGTTTCTGTTTTATGCATTTATTTGCTCCTTTCATCTACAAACTCAAGAGAACTTCATAGAATCAATTTTCTTTGCTCCTTTGGAGTAAGAGAGGTATAAAAATGATTTCATTTTGATTATTTTATTTCATTTGTAGATATTTCTTTTCATGCAGAAAAGAAGACCTGGCCATGATTTCTTCAATGTCACAGGTGTCCTTTACCAGCTAAAGTAGACAGGCTTAAGAATCATGGTTGAATATCAGTAAGAAATTCCTGGGGAAGATTTTTTGCTTCATTCATTGGTTTAAGAAGCCTGAATTCCAAAAATGCAGCAATGACACCATGGCTTTAATGTACATCATATGTTTCTTGCTACATAGTCATTTTTAACTTGAGTGCAATAAAACATCTCACAAAAACTCTTTAATAAAAGAAATGTCTTGTCCAACTTGTGCATGGCATGGGTGATGCCAATGAAGACTTCCATGACATTAAAAAAGAAAAATCACAGTACTATGAAATATTACAATACCATTTAGACAACAAGGTTTTGAAGCAAACAGTTTCACAAAATCGGTGAACATCTCTCCCCAGAGAACTCTGCTCCCCTTGATAATCCATTCTGATCACAATACAGCTCTGCTCCAGCACACTACTAGACATCTCACCTCTCTGCTTCCCCTTCTTCGTGTTCTTACAAATTGAGCAATCAGATATAAATCATCACTGTACTTGGGTTTTTGTGTCAATTTTTATTCTCCTAACTTTTACACAATGTGCTCTAAGCTGTTTTAATACCTTGGCTGAAACAAATTGTTTCCTCTACAGAGAGTTCATATATCACACTTTTTCTTTCCTCTAGACAAACTTGCAGTGTAGGATCACAGATATTGCCATTATACCGTTTGTTCCCAATATTAATTTCAGACAGATATGCATGAATGTGGATGCAAAACAAATGGTTCGGCATAGCATGTCATTTTAAGACAAGTTTGTGGTAACTGAGTAATCAACATCATTATATATTTCAACTGAGGCTATTTTCTGAGGGCAGTATAACCTGCAAGACCAATAATATTTTACGAATGTTTTCATAGAATCATAGAATGTTTTGGG
>KL267349.1:3674-35257 GCA_000699545.1 Podiceps cristatus
AAATAAGCGTCATGTCCAGAGTGCACACATACATACGCGTGACAGTGACAGTCCGTGAGACAAAAACATTTACCTTCACTAATTCAGTTTTGTCGTAATCCTCCCGATGCTGGTAAATACACTGACTCAGAACAGCATATAGTTTTTCCAAGTGAAATATATTGAAGTTCTTAGTTATCACAGTGACAAAATGCAACAGTTGCTGAAGAAAAAAAAATGAAAAGTACAAGTTTAGAATGGCACAACATCCTTTGAATCGGCTCTTTCTGTTTTTGCAAGCTAAACAGTAACAACACAAGTGGCATCCTCCTTTCTTATATCAACGGTTGTAATGGCGAATCAACTGCTACCAGGAAACGGAAGCATCCTTAGGTGCTCACCTTTACCCATTAGCTGAACATGTACCGTGCCTACAGCCCTGCTGGCAGAACACGCTGCTCGAGTGTCTGAAGCAGAGTTAGATCAGTTAGCTCCCATCTTCAGACGGAAGACCGGACAGAGCAGAGCAACTCTACCCCTAGCAGATTACCAGCCTCTCACATAGTCATTTCCGTTACCAAAGATGTGACTTTGATAGTCCATTACAGGTTGAATTGTTTCACAAGCTATACATCCTTCCCCTGAATTGTTTTAATTTGAATTGGTTAATAACAGACTTAATTTACAACTGTACATGTCGCAAGTAAATGTCCTGCTTCGGTATTAAAAAATCTGAAATTAGACTTACTTTGAGCTCACAGTAATCTACAGTCACTGGCTGTGTGAGAATTTCCACTGCTTTCTCAACACGTATCACCTCTTGCTCTTCTGCCCGAGAACGTCTTGCACGAGTCATGTGGTGTACCCACGAACCTGGAATGACACGTATTTCTTAAGTCAGAAATACAGTTTTTTAATTTACACTGCTCGTTACTGGGAAGACGCTCATAGACTAAAAGAAAGTCAATGATTGTTTTGCAACTGGGAATCATTTGAAAACCAAACTTGAGAATCAAAAAAACAGCAGCTGCAGAAAAAACATGAGTTTGCCTAGCGTAACTAGAGGGGCAGCATCATTATGCAAGAACCACTGTGTGCTGATTTTAGAGAGATACAACAGAAACAACAGAATGGAATTAAAGAAGGCTAAACCCTAATAAATAGTGTAATCCCCCTGAGGAAGAAAAAGGAGCCAAATGACCCGTTTGACCTTTCACTTACCATTTGAATCTCCTTCTTCAGAACTTTCTGCTATTTGGCAATCTGGCATTTCACTCCCCTTTCTTCGGTCTGAATGTTCAGGAAGCATGACACCCTTCTTTTCAGAAGCAGATTTAGCGACCAGGAGAACTCTGTCATTTTCAGTCCCGGTTTTAGTGTCATTCCCATTTTTCTGTCGTTCTTGAAGTACGTTTTCATTTTCTTCCATAGAAGAATCCTGTGTGGACTCAACTTCAGTGTGATCCATGTTAGAAACATGTTTTTCTAGAGACTCTTCATCACTCTCGAATTCATTTCGGTCTTCCGGAACTTTATTCTCTTTATTGAACTGAAAATTCCTCCTCTTTGTTGCGATACCTGAAGACCCTTTGTTCCTTCTGCGTTTTCTTTTTGATATACCTATAAAGAGATACCAGGAAAAGTAATCCAAAACATTACCAAAACAGTTCTTCCTTCGAAATCCAGCATCCTCATCTTACTTGACTTACAAGGAAAAGGATCAAAGGAGCTCAAGTACCATTGTCTGTCTCCCTACATATGTTTCGCACAAGAGTTGCAAGTTACTAAGGGCAATTTGCTATTAGCTTTTAAAAAGCCAGCTGCAGAATTTTATTCACAAAACCATCAGCTTCAAGGTTTTATGAACACAAAAGTCTTACTTTATAAAGTATTGCTGCAAAGCCAGGTTATTAGGTGAAGTTGGTTACTGTATTATTACGTGAACTCATACAGATGAACAACAGAAAAGTGTTTGGAGATGAGCTCTTCTTCAAACCAGTTCTAAAGCTGTAAACCTCAAAAGCTAAACGCACATTGGGCAGAGCTAAAGAGATAATTTTAAGGGTATATTTGCTTGAGAAAACGTTGCTCTTAAAAGACTTACACCTCATAGGTTTTCTGAATCAGTTAACCTTATTTAAAACAAACTTTGCATTTTTTGATTTCCAGAAAACCCACTGTTCTTTGTATTCACAGAATAGCGCACAAAGCATATGGGTGAAGTCAATGGCAAAATTCCCAGTCATGCCAGTGAGGCCAGGAAACTTCACACCAGGTCATGTGTTTTCACTGAAAGAGACCCAAGTCCCTTTTACTCTTTCATGTCCTTTTCACAGGAAAACTAAGGAAATAATGATCTTTCCTTTACATTTCTATTATTATTGCTCACATATTTTTTTTCCCTTTCCCCCTTCAGTTGGAAATCATAGTAAGAGGTGGCATAGATTTCAGCATTTGAGGGCAGGGAAGGGAAAAATACTGTTCCATATAACTAAAAACTAGTTGAGTATTCAGAAACTGCCATGCACATTTTTGACTTGAAGAGGTAGCAATTTAGGAGCCATTAAATGGCAGTTGGGTCATCAAGGCCAGTGTCTTGCAATGTAAAACAACCACTCGACTTGAACTTCCCAACTATATTGAATGAATGACCTCTGAATCTCTCTCACATTTTGAAGCAAATTAAAAAACGTAATGCCTCTGGCAGGCAGAACCAGGCATCACAGAAAGCTGTTACATCAAAGATACCAGTGACTTCAGCACCTTCTCCAAGAAAGTCTGAATAAAATGCAACTTGCCGTTAGAGCGGGGCGTACTGGAATCTACAGGCGCTGATGGAGTCTTTGTTTTTTCATTACACTTTGGGTCTGTTTTCTTACACCCAGGAACAGCATTCTGCTTTGGCACTACACAGTAGTAAGATGGAGCGTACTTCGAAGAGCTACAACCTTGCAATAAAGAACAGGCAACAAAGAATTGTGTCTTGCATCGTTGGTTACAAATACTGAGAGAAGTCTTAAAATCCTTTGCGTCAAAAAACATACCTCTTTTCTTACGAGATTCTTGAATTTCTTCACAGCATTGTTCAAAATCTTCATCCATTTCTTCCCTAACTATGGCATATGCAGTGTCCCTCAAAGTACAGGCTCTGTGCCTAATGAGACGATCTGAAATTTTACAGTCAGAACTGAGTATTTTCTACCAGCCAATGAAATCCTCAGTTTTAATGACTTAGAAAGATTTTGCTCATTCCATAGGTAGGTTTTGAAAGGTTATCTCAGTGAATATATTCAGCAAAACAACATAAAAGTTAATTATTACAGCAAAAGCACTAGTGACTGATCAACACTTCTATCACAATTCCATGCCCGAGTAGTTTAATGCTACCGCATTTACAACCTGGCAAGAAATGCTCTCTGTGGATGTTTAAAATGGTCTAATCCCAAATCTACTGTCCATAGATTTATCAATTTATACATCTTAAATTCTTCCAAATTAGGGATAAAAACACATTCTCACCTCCAGGATCTTTATCTGGGTTGTACTCTAAAGCATTGCTACAGATTAGATCGATGTCTTTTAGAAAATCTCCTGCACTTAGGTACTGGTGCAAGTCAATCTTGGAGAGAACTGCCGAAAGGTCCATGGGCTGTTTAATAACTGTGTCATAATCGGGTACCTACAAATGAAATATACGTGCTCAAAGATTTAACACAGTATCTACCAAAACTACTTTAATAAAGTCAAATAAAGGACTTCTTAAAAAACTCTGAATATTTATGACATATCTGAAGATGCAGGAATTAACCAGCTGGTTTCTTGAAAACAGAGGGCTACTTCAACGGGCTTTGAGGCTACAGACCAGAAGAGGGGAAAAAAGAAGCAGGGAGGTCAGAAGCATGTGCAGGGCAGAGAAGGGAACAGACACCCAGAGTGGGATTCATTTCACTTTTTTGCTTCAGAAAATCCCAGCAAAGAAACCTTTCCTAGTCAAGTCACTGAGATACTCTTTGCTGGTGGTGGCAAGAAAAAGGCTGCAGGACCTCTGAAGCATCTGTCCTAGGGGTCTACTTTGGAATGAGGTAACTGGACCCGGAGGTGCCGATTTCTTTACTCAGACTGTAAAAGGAGTTTCATTGCTAGTTTAGATGAAGACACCTATGTTTGTTTAGATCATTCACACCTCAGAAACGAGAAGGAAAAGGAAAGACAAGTCAGTGGATGCGTAGGGGAACAGGACTTTCTGAAACACAAAGCTGTATTACAACTACAGCTGACTTTGAAGTGTAGGCCCCTGGCTTAGGCTTATTTAATCAATTAAATGAGAAAAAGAGACATAGGAAGTGTATGTTAGGAAGAAACCACACAGCTGTTACAGCTGATCTTATACTGAGGAGCCCCAGATAACACAGAGTAGAGAAATCTTAAAATTTATTTTAAAAAACACTACTTCTACTCCTGTTATCACAGAAACCACCGACAGTCAATGAAAGAGCTTTAGGCATTATTAACACAGTCCTAGAGATACTGGTTATAAATAAAGAGATCGCTCTGCTTTTCAGTGCTGTAACATGCCTATATATTGAAACCTTTCACGAGCTGTTGGCATTTCGTCTAACTGCAGTTGGACTAGATGATCCTTGTAGGTCCCTTCCAACTGAAATACTCGGAAGTTCTAAAGAAATTTTAGAAGGAACCTGGGGCTTTCAATGAATACTTAAATAACAGACATTTGAGAGCCTCAAGGAGTCAGCAAAAGTAAAAGCAAGATTCCGATTTCTTGAAAAATCAGAATAGTACCGTCCTAAAACCAAAGACAAACCCTCCTATAAAGAGCACACGAACACTGGGAAATACAGACAGAGAAATTCGGAATATGCACAGATAAAATGGTCTTACAGATCAACAGTAATTTACCTCCTCTGGGTCAACAGGCTTTGTAAATGCTCTGAAACGCCTGTCAACAGCAAGTCTATGAGTCACATCCCTTAAGAAAATCCTAAGTTCACGCAACGTATCCTCCTCCTGCTCCTCCAGCTGCCTTATTTCTTCCTCTGTCAGCTGGCGAGGCTTAGGCGGTGGTGCTACAGGCAGTACTTCCAATGGCCGCCAGGCTTAAATTAATCAAAGACTTTTAGTCAATTCATGGCACTCAAATACAAGCGTATGAAAAATTATTGATAGAAAATTACTATCAATGCAGACACTGTATAGCTATTAACTTACAGTTAGCAGAGTTTGATATGTAGAATATCCTTACCTGCGTTGTTTTTTGATACAGGAGGTTTAGCAGCTTGATTGACAACTAAGTCCTCAAAAAACGTTCTTCTTTCTTCCTTTTTAGGCAACTGGATTTCGAAAACTTCTTCATAATCATTATTAAACAATTCTTTTATCTAAAGCACGAGGAGAAAAGATATTTCAGATATAAGACCACAAAAATTCATATTCTATTCCAAAAAGATGAGTACCATGCTAAATTAAACTGAAAAAAAATCACCTGGATAAGACAAACTGCAGAAAGTTATCTTCTTGGCCTTAAAAGGCTAGATTTTCATAGGTTAGCACAGCAAATTAAAACATCTTCATAAAATCATAGAATCCCTTGGTTGGAAAGGGCCTTTAAGACCCTCGACTCCAACTGTGCCTGCCCACCACTAAACCACATCCCTAAGCACCTCATCTACCCGTCTTTTAAATCCCTCCAGGGATGGCGACTCCACCACCTCCCTGGGCAGCCTGTTCCAGTGCCTGACAACCCTTTCAGTGAAGAAAGGTTTCCTACTACTCAATCTAAACCTCCCCCAGCGTAACTTGAGGCAACTTTTTTTTCTTTTGTTCCTCTCATTTCATTCATTTAAATGAGGTACCCAAAGTTGCATACTTAGAAGTTTTACTCCATTTTTCAATCCCTACTACCAAAAGGTACGGAAGGAATTTCAATAATTCTTTTAGAAGGAATTTATTAATGGTATGAAAACTTCTGTAGAAAGTTAAGCCCTTTCAAAGCGTTCGATGATAAACACATCTAGGTAAGCCTCCCTCTCAATAACTGAGACAAAATAATCAGAGTAGCATACTCATATTTTGAACACCTTCCTTTAATGCACACTCTCAGGTGTCTGGAAAGCTAACCATGTACTCTTACTGAATTTTGTTAAGGAAGACAACTAAAAATTGATTTCAAAGTTACTTAAACAGAAGTTGGAACTTAGCTTTCTGATTTGTAAAGCTTTCACCTATATGAAGAAAAAAGAATTTTTTTCCCATTTACATTTCAAGCATTGTATATTCTTGACTTGAACTTATTAAAAAACTTAAATTTGAAATTACATTCCATTAACAGTGTGACCACTGTTCTTTTTCAGTAAAAATAGCCTTCACTTTTCAGTAAAAGTATTTTTTCCCCATTTACATTTCAAGCATTGTATATTCTTCACTAAGTACATGCCTAACCATCTTGAAGTCACTGGAATTATTGTCTGAAGTATATTTATACTTCTATCTAATAAGCGTGTGTGCGTGTGAGAAGGGAGAAAAAGTTAGGTCCAAAGTCAGTCTCTTTACTCAGATAAATGCTTTCAGCGTTGTTTTGTCTAAGCAAATTTTAAGAGACCTGGTTTTAGGGTGCCTGAGTAATAAAGAGTATGAATTTTCTTAAGAGTGTACAGTACTCCAGTGCTTAAAGGCTTTAGAAATTAACAAGAAATTGAATAAAAAAAGTAAAAGAAGTATTGACAGAAATACCTCTTTTGGGAGATCTGCGTGACACACATCAGATGTTGCAAGCAGCAGAACTGGAGCAAATGTTGGAATGTTCTGCAGTAGTGTTGTAAAAGTAGCTTTCAATGTAGCTCCAACAGCCTCCCACCACAAATGGATATGCGGGATGTAAATTATACTTGGTGCTGTCCTTTGAGCTTCTCGCATCAACTGGTAAAATGAGAGCTTGGATAAGAAAACTAAACCACGTAGAACAGGCTAATAAATAACTACATATCAGCCAAACTAACTTATGAAATAGGAGTACATGAAACCAAGACATCAAAACAAACCAATGAAAGAACAGCTCTCCTTAGCAAGAAGGTAAAATTTTCCCTTTGACTCAAATACAGACCTTGCTGTGCAGACAGAAACAGACCTGAATCTCTGCCTGATTTCAAAACTACTTTGATATAAGGTAACTCCTAAAGAGCCTCACACCTCAGCCGGTGTGGTGGTGTGACTGGAAAAAAGAAGACTAACCCTTCAGCAAGATGGATTAGCCTTGGTAAATCACTACACAACTGTGACTACACCATTTTGAAATCACAGCGGGCACATATCCAAGTCAGACTGGAGCAGTCTGAACAAAGACCTATGTGAAAAGATGAGGGCTGACACTGTAAAAGAAGCCTGGTTACAATTCATAATTTCAAGGACATTTTACAGGAGTCCAGTCTTCAGCCTGCCTGAATAGCGAAATCACTCACAGACTCTTGTCACCAAAGGATCCACCAGACCAGATCATGTGCTTCGGAAGACCACAAGCCGTTGCCTACAGATGGTACCTCAATCACAGAAGAGGACGTGCATCTACCGCATGAGGGAAGCGGCAACAGAAATTTCTCTGTGCACCTTTCAGATTGTCAATATTCAACGAGTTCCTGTCACAAGATGGGAGGCGCACGTGGTATATCCAGGCAGTGGCTAGACATGGCAGTTACATGGCTGCAGATGCAACCATCACGTAACAAAAAAAGGAATTGTTCCTTTTATGTGACAAATGAGTATCCAGTCATGTAATGCGTCCGTCCTTACTCGTACAGCTCTCAAATGCTGCTACTAAAGGTCAAAGTATTTTAATACAGTGATGCCGAACAACAAAATCGACTTCCTGCCTAAAACCGCACTAAATTTGCTTATGTTTTCTTTGTTGAGAAAAACACACCAGTGTACAAACGTGTTCCATGAATGTTAATGCTTTCACTGCATACACTGCAGCAGTACAAGCTGTATATGCATATGGAAAAAAAGAAACGCTTCTTTTCCCCAAAACCTTGACTGCCTTACAAATATAATAAAAAGGCTGCTACAAAAAGTGCTTGACACACACTCAGGCTGATGCAGAGCCATCTACTGGGAGCACAGATTCTTAGGAAGCAATGAAAGCAACTTTCTGGATCCCACCAAGACTGGCAGGATTTCTTGCCATAAAGAGGGGTTTATTAGCAGCACCTCCCATCTTCCCGAGCTGCTAGCAACATCCTCACCATTCAATTTCAAATGGAAAAATAATGGCCATGTAGAACATCCTTATTTGGTATCGTTTGCTCTAGAAGAATAGTGTGTTTTCAGACAGAAGTAAACATAACAGCACATTCAAACCAATCCACCTCATTAGTAATGATTTTTCCTTACTTTAGTAGTTTATATACAGTTCATGAATCCTATGAGATTAAAGAGAAAAAAGATACCTGCGCGCACGTTTCTTCTGGTGATGTGATGCTAACAAACAAAACTGAGAGGTCTAGTGTATACACTGGAAACTTTTCCAGGGCATGTATTACTGCAGGTGCCAAATGAGAAGCTTGCCCGTATCCTGGCTCTCCAACTAGTAAGAAGCGTGGCCTGCAAGATGTTGGCTGGTAATAAGCATTTCTAGAACAATAAGAAAACCATTTTAAAAATTAAGGGATGAATAGGTACGCAGTTGTAATGTTTGTGGGGTTTTTTTTTCTTCTTTTTTTCTTTTTTTTTTGTAAATACTCTCCATATTCCAGCAAATAATAAGCCAGTCCATGATCAGGAAGACTTTGAAAGCCCATTTTCTTTCAAATTTGTACCATACTTCCCCTAAGAAATCCTGCCAATCCCCAGCATGTCTTCTATTTGTTCGGCTGGGTTGAGTAACAGCTCTTAAACCCCACAAGGGGACTGTCCAGCTAAACACACACATGACAACTGGCCAGTAACCTGGGACGGGCAACAATAACTGCCCTCTCAGCACACACCAGTCTGGATCTCTTCACCACCCACACACACCGATCTTCAGTAGGTCTTGAGTTTAAGTAACTGTGAGATCTTTACATCTGTCATGTTTAGCTGAAATTTGGCCAGTTACTGGAGAGGGCGGGAAGGAAAGAGCAGAACAACATTTCTAGCAAAAAATTAACATGGACTCTGAAACGTCTTAGCTGTATCTGAAGAAGTACACAATTGGATTCGTTAAGTTACAGATGTACACTAAATATGTGTAAGATTTCTATTTATTTTATTCAGTCGTTCTAATTGTTTCATCTTTGAGTTATGTATTAGTTTCCTAGCAATCTTGCTTTGTTAGCATGAAACATGTTTTGTGAAGAGCATTTTTTTCCGCCACAAAACTGTTGCACCTTTGCTGCCCGAAGTCAAACATCCTAGAAACCTAATTAAGCTCAGCAGGTCAGATGATTTTCTGGACAGCACAGCAATAGACATTGAGAGAAATAACTGACCCAACAGTGATGACAATGATCCGGGGTTTTTTTTCAACTCTTGGCTTATAGGACTTCCACATTAAAATGTCAAAAGATTAACAGAAACTTAGTAGGTTAAAGGTACAAAATACAGAGATGGTTTAAGATTTACTCACAGTATTTTAACAAACCATTTCTCAATTTTGTTCCTGCTACATAATTCTCTAGTGGTTTAACAGTCGTGGAAGATGGAAAGGCAAAAGGTGGCTACACAAATCCATAGGTGTTTTTTAGCGAAAAGGAGAGACACACCTTTCTTTAGTCTTGAGTCTTTCAAGGAATACGATGGATTAAATCAACATGCTCTAATAGGCTGTGGACCACTCTGACTCAGGAAGATCTTCACGTTTAGTTCTTGCAAATACTGATCACTCCAAGACACACTTTACTCCTTTATCTACCCTCTCTCACGCCAAAACTGTTTACAGACCCAGCCATCTTAAAAACATAAACATAAAGGGGACAAACATTCACCTGCTAAAATTGAGGAATTTTTCATTTTGTCTACCAGGCGTTCTAGGCGTTGGCTTCTCTTCAAAGATCGATGGTAATTCCTCATCACTGTTAACCACATCATCTCTTAAAATATGACTTAAACTGTCTGCAAGACAAGAGAAGTTTGTTAACTTTCCTGAATAGTCCGTACCTCGCTCTCGCATGAATACAGCTTCTACATCAGCGCCGGAAACCCCACATTTCTTCATTTGAGGGCACACACTGAATGATATTTTCTGAAGAGTTCATTTTACCACAGACCTAAGCACAAGTCTCTGCAAAGCTGTCCAACATCCCATGATCTGCTTAAAGTATATCCCTCTGCTGGCAAAAAGTTAGAGGTGTTTTCCTTAGAACAAAGATGCTTAGGAACAACTTCTGCAGTTCCTAGACACGTGAAAACCTAACAAGGCCACGTCTTTCTGGAGCAGGTTCCCCCACTGGAAGTTGGGGAATGAAGTGAATGTGATGGCAATAGACTTCCATGTCTAGGGCTAGTGAGTCAGAAGATACAGACCAACACATCTTCTAAATAAGGCTCCTCAAAGATCACCAAAGGAGGAGATAATGGAAGGTGGATCTCCCAGCTCTACTGGGAGCAATATCGGCAGGATATTCTCAAGGAGTTAGCATAACAACTAAGTATTAACAGATTTCCATTAATAAGGAGTGGAGTAAGTTTATCAACTTATTTGCTGTCACAAACTGACAGACTAAACCTGATCAGGGCTGATGCAGTCAGGAGCATGAGCTCACATATGCTATGCAAGCCAAGCCCCAAAGTACACTCTACTGAAACATTCCGATCTCACGTGCAAGTGTACAGTGTGATCCACAAACATTTAAATTAAAAGAGATTATGGTTAAAAATCATGATAGCTAAAACAGTATTTAGCTTAAACCACTTATACTTCTATTGTGGTCCTGACATTCTTCAGACGGGAATTAGAAGCATTCACATAAAAACATCCTTCTCCCCCCATTTAAATATTTATTTTGAAAAAGGTGCCTCATACATTTAACTTTAAATCCATCTCTACAAATGATAAATACGTTAGCTACTGTGAGAAACGGGGTCCTCTAGTAGAGAACACATAGTTCTCTACTGCGTATTGCGAGTCATTCACAGCTCCCATTCAGCACTTCAGTTTAGAATCCAGAATAAAAACTATGCATGAGATTCCTGAAATAGAGGCATGCACATGCATATTATAAAATTCTACTGTCATTATGGCTGAGAGGTTTGTGTATGTTGATTGCCCGAATCGGAAGTTTTTGCTTTGGCAGAATTTTAAAGAAGTGGATGTTACTGTTATACCTCGCTGTTGGTCCTCCTTTAGTGCAAGCTCTGCATGGGGAAATACTTTCTGCAAGGCTTTTAGAATTCTTGCTAGTGTGTTTTCAAGCAGTGGTTTTGAAATAGGTGACAGCGCTCGCCCAGGTGAAGTCACAGTCCTCTGCGAAGCCGGAACAGTCTTCTGCATAGCCACCACAAAATCTTTTGCTGTTATTTTAATGGAAGCAATATCTAATTGCAGTTTCTCACTAGTTTTGTATATCTGAGGATAGCGGCGGCGCAAAGCACAGAGGGCAGCTTCAGCACATAAGGATTTAATATCAGCACCACAGTATCCTAATAAACAAAAGAAGAATCAAATGTTATGTCAGTCAGGCAACACAGAAGTCAAGGCCAAGGTTTCCAAAGTGCAACACTGAAAGACTGTGTGCAACCAAAAATTAACAGGTTAAGAGAGAATCTGAAGAGTTACTGCACCGCAAAGTGTTGTTACGTGGCTTGCAGCCTGATAGCCCGCACTTACGAAGCCGCCTCCTAATCAAAACTTTGCTCCTGAGGAAGATGCCCCAAACCCCTTCAATGTTCTGAGAGACAAAATTAAAAGAAGCATCTCACTTTGTTTGCTCCCAAGGGGCACGAGCTGCCTCACCGCCTCGCCCCGCAGCAAGGCACAAGAGCTCAGGTACTGCCCGGTCCAAACTCAGGTTCCTTAGGACTCAGCCACACGCAGTAACTCGCTTTGTTTTCAAGCTTACCCACACATTTTTCAGCTAGCTCTTCAAGAAACATGTCCAATGGCTTAGGGGTCCAGTCTCGTGTGTGAATCTTGAAAATATCTTTTCTAGCCTGGAAACAAAACGGTTGCATTTTAGTTTGTTCTAAGTTTTCTCTTAAAAAAAACAAAACAAACAAAAAAACAAACCACACCCCCATCCTCATTAATACAAATACTTATCTGTTAAACTTTTAAGTATTTTAAAAGTTCAGTTAATATGCCCTCTGCTTTTTCAAGCAGGAAAATTAATCATAAACTCTTTCTGGGAGCCTGCAGTAAAATAAAACACATTCATAGCCTCCATAAAAAGTGAGTTTCCACAAGCATGAGACCTAATGATCTCAAGGAAAAACAATGTAGTAAAAACCCCTTATCTGCAAACAGAGACTTTTCATCAAAGAAAATTATCTCAAATTTAGCAAAACTTCATGGTGACAGTCTCACTAGTTCACAGAATTTGCTTTTCTGCCAGTTCATTCAAGAACAGTCCTAGCACTACCTTTCAAATTGCTACAGTTACTACTATTGTTCCTCTACATAGAAGAACAATAATTATGACTCAAACTACTGTCAGTGATCCAGAAAATGTCAGATGTTGCCTATCTTCATCTCTGACCGCACCAAGACTTTCATTTAAGTATTTCCTGGTACACAAATTATGCCACATTTCTACAGTTCTTCCACAGTGGGGAATCATCTATTATAGCTGTTCCATGGCACCTCCTCTCCTGTTCCTGAAAGCAGGTAAAAACTAGAGACAAATGTTTGTGTTAAATACACTCTCTTTAGTGCACCTTTACTACCCTTCAATCCAATAAGCATTTTATCCTCTTTCCAAAAAGTGCTAATCAAAGAAAAAGAAATAGCAGTCATAGCCAGAGAAAACCCAAAAAATCAGGGTTCCAGTTTTGCACAGTATCTTCCCCCCCATTACTTTTGGTTGCTATATTCCTTTTTTTAAATTGCTTAGCTATTGCCACTGAACTGGAAGCTTCCCAAGTGTCACACCTGTGCCGAGTACTTCCCATCTTTGTCCAACTCCCGGTTAATAAGTACCAGTAAGAATCTCAGATCCCCAAATACTTCGAAGTATCTCCCAGGATACCCAGCCCGGGAGCAATCCAACACAGGTACATCCACTATCCAGTCATAAACCGAGAACTGAGCGCGAGAGCACTTCAGGGTGAAAGTGCCTAAGTGGACTGAATAAGTAAGCAAACATGAACCGCTTCAGGAATCAAAATTGTTAATTTGCTCCAGCACCAACCTCGATAAAAGCTTTTGTTAGCAAAAGGAATTCCTGTGTGCACACCATTTTCACGATGAGACAGCAGTACTTTATAGCTAATTCAGACATTCATTCATTCTTAAACATGTCGGTGACTAGCAGCATCCTATTTTCTTGGCTGGTCACACTGAAACTGAAACTAATTCTAGAGCTGACTACTTGCTGAAATCATCTTTCTCATATCTATTCAGTACCAGATCTGCCCACCACAGTGCAACACAGTCTCTCCTTTTCTGTCCCTTTTCTGTCCAAGTTGTAGAATACTGACTTCAACTTTAACTGCTCTGCGATACTGCACTGCTACGTGGTTTTGCTATAAAGATGGACTTTGCCACATTAGCATTAAGGTTAAGTGCTGACCTCTTTATCTGGCAAGCTGAAGAGGAACTCTCGATCAAAGCGTCCAGGTCTTCGTAAAGCAGGATCTATAGAATCCAGTCTGTTGGTGGCTCCGATTACCACAATCTCTCCCCTGCTGTCTAAGCCATCCATAAGAGCCAGAAGTGTTGATACAATAGAGCTGACAGAAAAATATAATTTTCATTCACTGGGTTAGTAAATTCTGTTGCGTTCTACACGACCTTCGCCAGCAGTCACTCAAGAAGGACAAGCTTTTATTGATGAGATAAAACGTGTCTCTCACTGATCAGTAAGACATAAAAAAATAGATAAGGTAACACAGACCTTGTGCTGATATCAAGCTTAGTGAATTGCTTTCGATTATTGTTTAAAACTCATCTGAAATTTAGTAGCACTGAATTCCTAGTTTTCAAAATAAATTCATGTGTCACAAAGTTAAATAGGTTGTCATCTTCTTTCCACAAAGATCAAACAGCTTCTATGTAGATACAAAAAAAAAAAAAAAAAAAAAAAAAAAAAAGAATGTACTACCTATGAATTTGGTCTTGTTTACTGGACCGCACAGGAGCAAGACCATCTATCTCATCAAAGAAAATAATTGAAGGTCGCATCTGGTAGGCCTAGAATGAAGACACAGGAATATTGACATAAGTAAAACAGCACTATCTTAAAGAGAAAATGAAGTTAAGTAGCACAAGTAACAGGAGACAGCAGCCTATGTCAACCCACCGAGACTGGGTGACAGGAAACAAATCACACCAGTAGTTCTTACAGCTATTTGGCAACTACCAAGAACCGAGCTGGGACTTAATTCAATTACAGTGGAAGCAAGCTTCCATTATGAATTTAAACGACCATGCTTTCAGCCTGCATCTGTTTCCCTCTGATCTAAAGCCACCATCTCTTGTCTCCGCAAACTTTTTCTGGCTGGTTTTGTTTGGGTTTTTCTGGTTTGGATTTTTTTTTTTTTTAAATGGGTGTGTGTTGCTTTGCGAGGTTCTGTCATTTGTTTTATTAATCTTTCCCAATACATTTCAAGATTTCAAGCCCCTAAAAACCCACTGAAAAAGGAAAAGCTAAGAATCCCATTTCAGTGGAAGGAACTGCCAAAACACAAAAAAGAGTGAGTTCTCCTTAAAAATATTGACCACAGGAAGTTACGGTTACAACTCAGATTGAACACATGGCACATTTCAACTTTACCTGATCAAATAATAAACGAAGCTGTCGTTCAGATTCCCCCACCCATTTACTCAGGCAGTCGGCACCTTTTCGCATAAAAAAGGCTATTCTCCTGTCACCTTGACTACATTCATTAGCAAGTGCACGAGCAACCAGTGTCTTGCCAGTGCCTGGTGGACCATAGAATAGACAGCCTCTGCAATTAAAAAAAAAAACAAAAACAAAAAAACCACACATAAGAAAATAACATCATGGAAAAGTACCTGTTACAACCCATCCCCAAATCACATAACTCTTCTCTCCCAGCAAAACACTTCACATATAGGATGGCGGTAACAACCAAAGGCTGTATTTCTCTATCTGAGAAAAGTCAGAGATGCAAGTTTTGCATTCCTACACAATTCAACAGACAATAAACAAAACGAATGAAGAGGATAATGCAGATGTACAAAACCCTGACAAAAGGTCGTAATGTCCCAGAAGGACAATTTCAAACCTGCTGACAAACTAACAGGGCTGCTTAGAGCACAGTGGAGCCAAACAAGAACAAACTTCAGTGCAGAATCTAAGACTGAGCTAACTTCTGAATTGCCAGTTCATTCTTCACTAATGCAGTGCATATTCATTCTTGTTTTCGCAAAAAGCAAGATTTGACAGTAAAGCTTTTCATTCTCCCTTAAAAAGCTTTAAGTTACTGGATTTGGCTTCCCAAGCTATCCATTGCTGATGATAAATGAGAAGGAAGTCTCAAGCTGGGAGGGTATTCTGCATTTCCAGATAAATACAGCCATCACTTAGAAAAGCCAATACACCGCTGTTTCAAAAAGAATTTCCACAAATAAAGAAGCAAAACACAGATTTTATTTTCATTATTTTTAATACTTTTAAAGTTGCTGAAAGCAAAGAATTTAAAGTAATAGTTCGACCTACCATGATTGAGTTTTGCTGACCAATAATATGTAAAGCTAACAAATGTATCATAATTTCATTTCATAATGCAGAACTAATTTAGCTGTGTAAGAAGTGGGCAGATTCTTATTTTAGCCCAAGCACAACAAACACCGCAAGGTTCTAGTTGCAAGTCCTATCAGTTGTAAAACTGATACTTGAACACTTTAAAAAAAAAAAAGTTGGTGGGAGAGCCAACTGGGCTTCCAAGCAACAAATTAAAGTTGACTACCAGTAGACAATTCCTTCCTGCCCATAAACTAATGAAGCTGACTTGTACATAGAACTCCAAACAAAAACACCCCAACCTCATCTTTTAAAGGCAAGACACTTATAAAGTATATTCTCGCCATCCAGTAACTCTTTGAACCAACATCTATTCTGGATTCTCTCCTTTTTTTTTTTTAAGGAATTACTTTTTACTACTACTAAAACAAACCATCAACAGAGCTGAAAATTCTGAGGCATGGAAACATATTGATACCTCAGTTGAATATTCTCCTGAAAATGAGTGAAGTAGAATTTATAGTTTTAAACAATGTCTGTTACCTTGGAGGTTGAATTTTGAATCTCTCAAAGACTTCTGGGTAAAGCAGTGGAAAAATGACCATCTCTTTTAAAGCTGAAATGTGGTCAGAAAGACCACCCACACCATCAAATCGTACCTAAAGATAAATTCAACAGAACACATTTTATCTGTTAAAGAAAGCTGCAACCTCGATAAGGATCCACCAGAAATACGGCAGAACAAAGGAAATATTCTGGGCAATTCTTCCAATTGCTTGAGAAAAAACTGACAACCAAGGTAGTTGTAGACGACACATTACTGAAAGCCTTCATAAACATCAGGAACATCTCACTGACATAAGGAACTAAAAATATTTACCGAACAATCTATTTGCATTGGATCGACATCAGCCAGACTCGCTCCAATTTTCATTCGATCCTTGTGAATTCCTTTTAACTCATCTTTCCGAAAGTTGAGTGGAAGACACCTGGTTTGAATTAAGGAGAAAGAGAAAGGCGCTTTCTAACTTAAGATACAGTTAGAAGATTTTTGCTTTTGTAATGATGACAAGTGAATGCAGAAGACCTTATAAATGAGCATAAACTTCCTAAATAAATACCCGTTCAAATTGTTCAGCATTTAATGTCCATCAGTAAATAAAGGAAAATGGTCACTCCAGACATTAAACAAACTTCATTATTTTAACTCTTAGCATGTATGAATATCCATGCCAGGGGGCACAGCATATAGATGAATGCAAGCTTCAAACAAGTTAATCTGGGTGTGGAGACCCTGAATTGACCTTCATTTGTGGGATGGAAGAACCCCAAAACACACTGACATCTTTCAAAGATGTTTTGCTTCTACATTCAAAGCGTTACAGCCCAAGGGGATACTGATTTCAATGTGGATTAACATTATAAAGGCTGCCCACCACTGCCGGTCCTTCCCAAGGACTTTGAGACCTGTGTGCCACAAGACACACACGTCTAAAAGACATTGGGCCGAAAAGTTATTTGTTAGATTGTTATTAAAAGAGTTTTTCTAGAGCATTTGTTAAATGACAAAACCTCCGTCATTTCCTCTGTAGCATTTTCTGTTATGGTGGTTTTCTTTCAGAATAAACTACCATAAAGCAGTACACAGGAGCAGTAGAACTTGACATTAAAAAATTACATAAAAGTGTTCCTCCCCCCATTCCTGCCTGGAAATTAAATTGCTTATTAAAAATCGATTCTAAAAATCCAGGTTTAGAGATCCTAGTCACAGCTGTCAGTACCAACAGATACGATTAAACATTGCCTCAATTTAGAAAGTATACAAGTTGAAGAGGATAACACTTCACAGTGAGGCAGGTGCAAACTCCTCCCAAGTAGATTCCTCCCTCCCCTATTCTCCAATTTCATTAACCTTCTTAAAGCTCTGTTATGGCTGCGCTTCCTACGCCTCTCAAAATGCTCTTCATCATCGGATGAGGATGATGAGGAAGAGGATGTGGAATCACTGTTGTGGACTGCGTGTCTCCGTCTGCAAGCAGTTAAACAAACAAGTCAAAAAATTAAACTACACACTAATTCTTATCAAAGTTTAAGTGAATACTATGTCAAAATCTACTTTGAGATCTATTACGTTTCCAGATCATTGTACTCCTATGAGGCCGATTTCAAAATACATTACATGATTTTCCTTGTGACAGGGAAATCTATTTTTTCTTGAGAAGGTAAAATGTTTAGCTATCTTGCAAAGAAATTTCATAAACAAATTACTCATTTTGTCCAGTCTCTCTCTCACACACACACGTAAATCAAGTTTCACTTGGCAACATGGACCCACCCTGTGAAACATAAACTGTTTTAACCTATTTAAAAATTCCGCTTCAAAAACCCTTCCTTCCATAACGGCCTGCTTTCAAGGACACTCAACAAAGAGCTCAGATCGAGCAACAGACGGCATTCTCCATGCTCACCCCGCTTACAGGATCCAAACCCCCTTTCTCATTACTATTGCAATGTAGAATTTATAATTTCATTTAGCATTTTTCTTGTTTACAGATGGTTACAGAAACATGAACCAATTCCGAAAAGAAACCAGAATCAGTATTTTAGTGGGTTAAAAAAAAAAAATGAAATCCACTAAAACTTCCATACAGTCTTTCTCTCTAGCTAAATTATCCTCAGTTTTAGGAAAATATTTTGTATCCTTCAAGGTTAAACAGTCTAAGATTTTCAGATGGAGATTCTGACTTCAATTCCAGAACAAGAGAATTTCGGTTACACAATCTCAGCCAGGACCTTCCTAATCACCTTATCAGTGACCACAAATACTGCATTTTTAAACATGTAACGGCTAATAAAAAGTACACTCTCCCACCTCAGTAGTTGTTTTCTTTATACCCTCAGACTACCACAACAATAATCGTACTGTTAATCTGTACTTACCACCAATTCGAAAACCCTTGAAAGCGTTATTCAGTAATGTGACTGACAGACGTGTTGACAATTAAGAACTACCACTAACCATACACCAACCTGTCCGTTCTTTTGCAGCAAGAGCCTTGTGACTGAGCACTTCTGAATGGGTATCTCTGTCTGACAGGTGAAGACCGGCCCGAAAAATATATCTTACGTTGTCTTGGTTCTGTTAAAAGCAAAGAATTTAGAATAATGTTACAAGTCAGTTTAAGGGAAAGCAGGATAACAAAAGAAGCAGAAAACGTGATGCGTTTCACCCATCTCTAATTTCAGGGGAAGTTTCAAGTGACTGGGGGGGGGCGGGCGGGGAGAGATATTTTTTTAAAAAATCAGTGCACAGTAGAAGTGAAAAAAAAACACCTGCTTTTTAAGGAGAACTGAAAACCACAAGTGTAAGATTATCAAGTCCATTTAATTACTATTCTTTCAAGGATACCTAGGTCAGTTTTTTTACTGAAAAACAACTAAGTATGACAAATGGCAAAGAAATGTAATGTGCACAGGATACATGCATTTAATAAAATGTACTTGCAGAATGAAGGCAAGAAATTTAAATGTACGTCGAGTATGTGTATATTTTTTCACTCAAACCCCCCCTCATTTATTTGCAAGAAATTAGCTCTTAAGAGAAACTGTGCATATAACCTACTTTCCAATGGAGCTTGATAGCGCTCAACAGTTTTCCTCTGTCGAAAGTCGTAACGCTTTCGAGTGTCTTCACCATCATCATCTTCTTTCTCTTCACTTTCTTCTGATGAAACTACCGTACATTGACATAACATTAAACTGCCTTAAGTACCGTGGCAAATTATATTACATTTAAGATGCACTACACAGATACCAATAGGTTTTACTATTGCCTTCACCTGCAAAATCTTAAAACCAATTTAGGCAAGACACATTCCAGAAATTACAAAACATGGAGGAGCATACGCTTATTTCCTTGCTGAAATTGCTGGGCGACTTCTTAATAACACTAATTCTGTCATCTTGCTTAGCTAAGATGCAGCTCCTATGAAAACCACGATTTCAGAAAGTAATTTCTTGTTATTTTGAGAAAGTATTTCAAGGGAATGCTTTTAATACTCCATAGTGGTAAGACTAAACATGGCAATCTAGCTCCAAATCCCAGCTCTGACACAGATTACGTGAGCAATAATGGGCAAGTCCCAGGTTTGAACTTCCCCAATCAGAAAATAATGTCAAATGCATACAATTTATGCCACTAACTTCTAATGGTAAGAATGCAAAAAACAGTATAATTATCTAGCAGGTTCTTAATAATACCCTCTCACATTAATAGCTGCAACACCAGGCGAGGAACGTACATGCTCTGTTCATATACTTGCTCACTAAAATTAAGTGAATTTTATTCCTTGGAAAAACACTACCCTTTTTTTTCTCCTCCCCAAAAAGTCACACTCCTTTCTGAATCCAAGATAAGTTACACAAGATACACAGACAGCACAGAGAAAACTGAAAAAATGATTTTGGCATTACTACCATCCCCAGTCCTTGGTACTCCAACACTCCTGGCACAAAGGCATGAATTTCTCTGCTTTTCTGCTCCTCTAGTCCTTCCCCTTGCTCCACTCATCTTCTTTAGCCGAACACTGACACACTTTCCCCACTCCTTCTTGGCATGCTTTTCATTATAAAAGTGTGCTTTAGTTTTTTCCTAATCTGAAATGCCAGAGTCTTCACTTTGCTCACAAATGAATTGCCCCATACTCTTATTTCCCATTCAGCATACTATTTAGAATTACTTTCTACAAGTCTCTCCTGCCCAGCACCCTGAGATCCACAGACTTGAACCAAGCCATAAAGTTCCTCCCTCTAGACTGCCCGTGCCCTGTATTAAAGCTGCTCTTGTTAAAGCCTTGAGTCAATATTCTCCTGACTAGATCTCCAAATGACGAGTCAGCTGTCCTCCCTTACCAGGCAAATACCCCTGGCACACCTGTTCACATTTCTTTTTGTTAATGCCTCACCCTCCCCTGGCTTCCCTAGGTCAGCCTCTCCCGGGATGACTGCCGGGGCTCCAAGCGTCCTCTCCCAGCTCTAACCGGAGGTCTGATCACCGAGGGGTGCACCTGGGAGCCTCAGGCTGGGGCTGAACTCATCATAGCAGGCCTGACAACAGGCCACAGGCTGCTGGTTCTCCGGCCTGTGCATGATTACGAACAGGATCACCCCAGTGCTCAGTAACACCCGGACATCTAGCCTGAACCTTTTTGCAGGTCTCCATTGCCCGTGGTCAAGTCTCACACAGTCTGTCTAACATGTACTGTCCTCACTGGGTGTTGCATAAATCATCTCTTAGTCACATTCTAACGGTCTGAGGGTCAGACTGGCGATGAGGTGCAGGCCACCGTCAGTCAGCCTACTCACCAGCTATTTGCAAGTGACCAGCCCCTTGCCCCTCTATTTTCCCACTCTTGTTTCTCCCAAAATCACCTCAACCCCTCCTTTCTCCCACCTTTGGTTCCTGCCCTGAAGACCCCAGGGTAAGTCGGGTGCAAACTGCAGGATGTCTGGCCCCTAGCAGCAAGCCCTGAGGCCAGAGGGTGATCTGGAGCTGCTGCCCGTGACTCACCCAGATGAGCTCACTACAGTACAGTCCTAGAGTCCGTGACTATGGCTCATAATGTCAATAGAAATACAGATGTTTTTTAACAGATGAAAAATATCCAGTAGTTCACCTTGTCTCAGTTGTTTAAGACAAGTCTTTTGGTTAGAGCATAGTAAAGAAAATTTAAAACAGAACTAACCTACAATGCCACCTTGATTATCAGCTATTTCTTCATCAGCTCTCTGGATTTCTTTCTTTCCTCGGGAGTACATATCGAGGTTTTCCTCATTAAAGAAACAAGAAGGATCAGTCACAAATATGCAGAAAACCTCACATGGACATATTTGGTGCCTATATAGTAATATTATCAAGGCACTCCATAAGTAAATTAAGGTACAAGGGGAGAGAACAGGAAGATCATTTTGGCATCCAGGATTAGTAGCAAGAATTTCTGTTCTGAGATAGGGTTTAGTACATGGGATAGTTAAGTTCTTATCAATATATAAAACGAAGTGTTATCAATTAATAATCCAAGAGTGTGGCAGAAACAGGGAAAAAGCAATTCCTAGCAGGAAAAAAAAAAAATCATACAGGCATTTGAGAGATGAAATACAAAGTGTTATGGACAATTCTGGTTTCATTTAAAAAAAAAAAAAATAAAAGGAATTTGGATCTCAACAAAATCTATGGAAGTCCTGAAACAGCTGTTTGTAAACAGCATCCATTCAAAAATCGTAAGGCAATTCAGAGAGCATAGGACAAGACATGTATTTCAGCATATCACTGCTATTTCACATCTTCTGAAGAAGATATTTACTCCACCTTTAGTGCATATCTGTAGCCTGACCATACCAGTAAGACGTTATATTATAATTAAGAGAGCAAAACCAAATGCTACTTTAGACTACATTGGTCTTTGGAAGAAGTTATTTCAGCTAAATTAAAATTACAGCTAAATAATTTCCCTGTGTGAAATACACTACTTATACAAAAATAGTAAAATGAAGTAACATCTACTTCTTCTGCATCGTGGAACACCCCAAGGTCTTCCATCATTCGACGTCTACGCATCTTCTCCATGTCATCCATTTTTTGCAAAACTGCTTCTGCAGTACTAAGATAAAAAGGTGACACATAAGAGCAAAGATAGGCAAAAGCCCATTTAGAACAGTACACATAATCAGTATGACACTTTAATATGGTATGCACAAAGTAAGAGTCATTGACACTTAAAGAAAAAATAAAGAACTATGAAGACCATAGTAAGACAACACAAAGAAATTATGGCAGGTTTTAATAGCACTTAGGTTGCTCTGCATGATAGCATTAAGTCATTTTTAGTTCACAGCCGTCTTCAGACAACAGGCTGCTTATTCTTAACTGCAATTTAAATTTCGTGTTGGTTTTCCATGACTATATATGCTGGAAAAAATATCCCACTGCTGTTACACTTTGCAAACCTTTCAGAAAACAATGTAAATTCGGGCTTCACAAAGAGAACTAAGCCGTGGACAGACAGGCAGAAGCACTAGGACTACTTCACTTTGGCCGTAACCAACCTTCCTCAGTATCATCACTCAATTAAGTGTAATAAAAGCATTCGTAAGCATGGAAGAAAAGTTAATTAAAAATTAAGGCAGTTCTGAGAAAAACTGATTTACAGGGGAAGTTAAATCTACTGAAAATCACAACATAAAGTGATCATTTTGGTTTACAAAACAACACATAAACCCATCAAGCCCATACATAAAAATGCTCTAGTACGAAGATCTCTGCAACAGGCAATCCCAAAACAGAGACATCAGTGGCAAATTTAAACATTGGCTGTGCCCAAATTTTTTACACATGAAGCACCTTCCAAATACATCCTCCCACACAAACTCTTAAGACTTGGAAGTCTTAAACAGTCACAAGTACCTGTTTCAAAAAACCTCAGGTTCAACAGCTTTGCCGCGAAGTACAAAGGCCCACATACATACATAAAGCAAGACATTAACAAAAATTACAGGACATACCGGCACAGGCAGAGGAGGAGGAGGAGACCCTACCTGAGCAACTGCAAAGGAATGTTAGCGCAGGTTGCTAACAACATCATCTAAGTTCCAAACCGGGCAACCCTGGTGTAGGTGCCACTATGGGGGGCACCTACAGCCCAGCAGTGATCAAGGATGCATTTTATACGTAGGGGCACATAGAGAAGCCTCAGCCTAACCACTGAATACATTTAGCTCTTGCTGCCAGGAACAGCAATACCTTTTCCTCTTGCCAAAAGAAGGCCAAAGTCCCTAGCCAATATTATGCCATAGCACAAAGGCTAATAAGGCTCATTTTAGTAGCTTTGCAAGACGATGAAAAAAATGCACTTACTTTGTTATAAGTTTGTCAAACAAAACAGATTGATTTGTAGTAGTGTAACGACTTTGCCGAAGTCTGCAGCTTCGTCGGACCTCCAAATCCCCATTTTCTTCATGGGCTTGTTCTGCAGCTTTTGCATCACCTCTGGTCTTCAGTGTTCTAGGGACTAAAATGCATTAATACATAAAATATTTTGAGACAAAATATGTTATTCCTTGTATTTCAACGTTGCCCTAGTAAAATGTAAAAAAATCTGCAGTGGATTGATTTTTTCTTTAAATGATGAATTAGAAGTTACTGTCATGACCACAGCATTCAACTTAAATTACTTATGTTTGAACTCCCAACTTAAAAGCAAGACTTGTAAAGCAACATTTTAATAGACTGGAAAGCCAATCTGAGGAAAACAAACAAGCGATTTTTATTCCAGGTGGGAGGCAAACTTATTCCTGTTACTTCTTTCTGGAAAAGTGAAGACAAAAAATATCTCTCTCTAAGGTGTTTTTACTCCATTTATGTAAAATTGTATCTAACAGTTTGGGGTGGTTTGTTTTGTTTTGTTTTTTTTTTAAAAAAAAAGTTTAGGTGGGAAGTGCCTTCTTAAGATGCATGTTTTTAGACATGCATCACTTTAATTTTCTGCATCATGACACAAAAACTCTAAAATATAAGAAATGCCTCAAGATAAACTCCCAAATACCAAAGAACTCAAGTGCCTGCTTGTTTGTTTTGGTTTTTTTTAATTGTGTTTTGTTTTGTTTTTTTTTTAAAAAAAAAAAAAGGGAAGATCTGCCTGGTATTTACCACACAGCATCCTTTGCCACAGGTTTGTTACTTGCAGGATCACTAAATCAGTTAAGAGAGGTCAGTAAGAAAGAAGTAGATACATCACTGTGTTAGCATAAACACAGCTATTTTTTGATCTCACAATCACTAACTATAAAACTGTGAATTCAGTAAATTTACATTGCACAATTAGAACCTGAATTACTACACACGAATTGCATTTCAGGCCCTGTCTGGCGTTCAGCCCGTGGCTGGCAGGACGCTGCCTGGAACAAACGGATTTTCCCAGCTGCCAGCAAGCGGGCTCATGGCACCAAGCCTGCTTGTGTACTCGGTGCGGCGATTCGGTTCCAGCGTAAATCGCTGAACTTCAGTGACACCTTCTCCATGTCAGTGGGTTTTGATATCTCATGACTGAATTACTTAACTCACATATACTCTAATACTGCAATATTCCCTCCTATGTGCCAGAATGATTTTCAATTAATTTGTGTCCTGCAGATGCCAGAAAATCCATGTCACGAAGAAACCGGAGCAAAGGAACAGATTCTCTAGTGCCTAAGAACAGGCTGGAAGTCACACTGCTTCCTCCCCGAGCCTGAAAGGAATTAATAGCATATCCTCCTATTTGCACCTACCTCTTCGCAAAAAACTCAGAGGAAATTCACTATCTTTGAGATATCTCTTCTCAAAACTTCATCTGATTTTGACTGATGAGTTCACAAGTTTTTGGGGACAAGTTAAATAGATGGAGTGACCAAATGCAGTCCTTCTCAGTAACCAGGCTAAAAGGGAATCCTAAGGAATTACCACTACTTACCTTCTTTATATTCTTCCTTTTTTTGGTCTGATTTTGGCTTTGCCAACTGCCTGCATTAAGAGAGAGGGCAGGGGAAAGGAGAAAAGAATTATTGTATTAGAATTATTGTATGGAAGTATTATATCGTGTCATACCATAGTGCACCCACCCCTCAAGACTACGGAACTTCACCAACTTTATAATCTGGTGCTCCACGTCATGCAAGGAAAAGCCTGTGGACCACAGGGAGGATTCAGATCCCAAGTCTGCTGCGTACCATATGCACACGGTTTTATAAGGACGGACATTTCCTAACCTGCTAATCTTGAAGTTTCAATAGGGCAAATAATATCTCAGTAACCAAAGTGGAGGAGAGATCTCAATGAAGTTGGGAAAAGGTGCAGGTTTTTTATACAAACAGAAGACTATTACCAAGAAGAGTAATTCTAGTGCTAAGACACTGGCAGTGATATTAACATAATCATATTCACCCTCAGATTTATCTGCAGATTTATCATGATATGACTCACTGTGCACGCTTTCACATTTCCTTTTCATTCTATAAATTGAACAGAGATTGGACATCTAGAAATACCATACCTTGTAAAGTGTCTTCGGTTCACATTTTCAGTTAGTATTTCCATGCTTTTGTCAAAGCTAGAGTCTGAACAGGGTGGCATGTTTTTTCTCATTGATCTTAAACAGTGTCCATTGAAACATTCAATTTTGCCAGGGGAAAATTCCTAGGAAAAGAAGGAAATAAGACTATCTGAACCATGTATGTTGAGCTAAGAAGGAAATTCTGCCTCATTTAAGACAGTTTATTCTATAGCTCTCCTGACTCAACAGTGGTACAAGTAATGGCAGGTAAACTTTGAACCACGTCTGCACCAAGAAGTAGCTCTCAGAGAAAATAACAGCTTTCAAAGCTAAAGCTCCCCTCCACCGCACTCTTCTTGTGAACAACTTGAGCTTAATATCCTTTGAAAAATTTATTGCAGCAAAGTCCTTCATAGTGTTTCATGAGAAAAAAAAAAATCAAAACCTTTTATTTCACAATTGGTTCAGAGGAGCAGTCAAGCTTGACCTTGCATGTCCTGGGATTAAAATCTAGGTAGGAGAGTTTTTCTCCTATCTCTGTTCCATTTATAACTGTATTCAGAGGCACATTAAAAGATTTCCATCAGGAAGACAGCATCTATCCATGGGAAACCAAAGGGAACTCAAGTGTCACTTTTTTAGGGCTATAGATCTTGTTCACATTGGTATTTCTGCAAGGAGGATGAGTACCGTCACTTTTACTGTGCGAGAAAAGCTGCGATGACCTCGACAAGGGGCTTCTTCAGTTTACAACCCAAAGTTTCATTAAGAGCACACCAAACTACATTTCACACCGAAAAGGGCAGAAAACAGACCAGATTCTTCTACTTCTTGACACTAACGTTACCAAGCAGTACTTCCTTTAGTAGCTGATGGAGATGATGACAGAAGCAAGAAGGTCGCTACCGGAGGGCAACGATGCCCACGCAAGGCCCTCAAAAGGCCACACACTGAGAGCTGTGGCCAGCTGCTGCTGAAGGGTCAGCCCTGAGCCGCAGAGCTGGGCAATCCTGTAACTGTCTGACCGTCTTCCCTACAGACAGCCTTGAACAAGCTGTCCCCAGTGTTCACCTGGCAACTTCTCGTGATAAGACAGGCCTTTTGACTAGAAGGATTTCAATTGCCCTTCTTCTGTCACTCACTTTAAAGAGCCCCTCCCTTCCTGCAGTCCTCCGGGCTGATGGAGCAAGGCCTCACAAGATGCCTCCCATAGCTGGCTTCTGAATTGCGGCATCTGAGATGAAACTCCTAAAGACACTTTCTGTTTCTTGGATCCAGCATGGATGGATGTAACAAGACCTAAAGCTTAATGAGAGACAGTCTGGTCTGTCAGAGTCACCTTTAACTTTTTTCCTCTCAAAGGCTTAAGAAAAAAATCATAACAGCCTTTCAACTTATTTTTAATTTGACAGAGGCCCAAGTTTATTTGAAGAAGGCAGGTTTTTGTGCACACTCAGACACAGGAGTATATAAAGACTTAAACCAGTATTTTCATCATTTGTCACTGAGACAACTAGAAAAAAAAAAAAAACAAACCCTAAACCAAGAAATAATGATGTTCTTTCAGCTGGAAATGTACTTATAGTATTCCTATAGCTGCTATGCCTATATATCCTGATTTTGTCTGGGATGGACCTAATTTTCTTCCTAGTAGCTACTATGTTTTGGATTTAGTATGGGATTTGGTATGTGAAGAATGTTGATAATACACTGGTGTTATTAGTTGTTGCTAAGAGATCAAGGACTTTTTTCAGCTTCCCAGGTTTGGCTAATGTGTAGGAACTAAAAGCTGGGAGGGCTATAGCCGGTATAATAGACCCAAACTGGCCAAAGAGGGTATTCCATACCACGGACGTCATGCACAGTATATAAGTGGGGGTTGGCCAGTGGGCTGAGCTCCCTCCCTTGCTCTCTCAGACTTGGGAACTGGTGGTTCCAAGGTCACTGCTTGGGCAATCGCTGTTCCAAGACTGCTGCTCAGGATTGTTCCAAGATCGCTCTGAGTTTCGCTCCATGATCACTGCTCAGGGCGGGCTCTATCAGTCATCAGGCAGGGAGAAATTGTGCATCATTCATTTTGCACATTCCATCATTATTGTATTTTATTACTATGATTATTAATATGTAATATTATCATCTTTTCCTTTGCTGTCCTGGTGAGCTGTCTTTATCTCAACCCACAAGTTTTCTCTCCAATTCTTCTCTGCACCCCACAGTGTGGGGAGGGGCAGGAAGTGAGCGAGCAACTGTGGTACTTAGTTGCCAGCGGGGGTTAAACCACAACACTATGGCTTATATATCAGCCTATAAAATCTATAGGCATGCCTGGGAATTAGCTATAGTGTTAGGTTATGTGATTAAAGGCTCATCTGCATACACAAAAAGCAGCGGAGAAGCACCAGTGGGCAGAGGTACCCTGGCCCCACTCCTCACGAGGCTGTCACCCAGCCTAAGGCCTGGCTCCAGGGTGAGGGACCCCCAGGGGAGGCCTCAGGGGTCACCTAGCAGAGGCAGCAAGGGCCTCTGCCTAGAAGAGGCCTCACTGCAGAACACCCATCACTGCAGTCCATCCTGGCTCCCTACTTATTTAACCCTGTTTTCTGTCTGTGTCTCGGGACAACAGGTAGTAGAAAGGCCACAAGTCTGGGCCAAATACTGGAGAGATTTAGGGGGGGTGGTGTGTGGTGGTGTCTGAGACAAGTGCTGGGCTGGGGCAGCTACAAGAGTGGCCATGGGTCCCTGGCCCAGACCTGTCTGTGTCTGTGCATGAGGTAAGTGGGAGAACAGGCCATCCAGGGCCAGTTACTGGTTTGACCAAGTGCCTGAGGACAGTTACAGAGGGATATGCACAGTAGATGTGTGCGCACACACTTGGTGTGTCAATACCAACAACTGGAGGGGGCCTGCGCATCTCTGGGGGTGACGCAGGGGGCAGCCAACACAGACTGGGTGCCCAAGACCAAGTAACACAGGGATCCGTTTTACATGCGTGCGTGTGGATTTTCTCACTAGCAGGTTTTCATCCTGATCAGTCAGAGAGGGAAGAAGGATCACGCCATTTGTCCTGTTCATAGGGATACCCGATTCAGCTACTCCAAATGTACAGCATTTTCAAATAAGGACAGCTTTTTAAGAAAGACTTTATTTCTAAATACATGGTCACTTGAGAAATTAAGACTTCTAAGTTGGGAGCAACTCTGGAAGATTTAGCTTACTTAAACTCCAAGATACACAAGTTATAACCAACACTTTGGATATTTCTGCTTCATTGATCTAGAAGTAAGTATTCCTTGGGAGAAACTCCTTGCCATATCAGTTAAAAGGACTGCAATAATATGCTTCACAAATCTCTAAGCCAAATCCCAGACTAAAAGAGTAACACACACTTGGGAGAATGTCAGCACAGATGTTAGGAAAAAAACCAACATATAGGGACCTGGGAAATCTTTCTGTGCATACCTGTGTACTTGTTCACTTTTAAAAAAATTATTTTAATGCAATGTTCACAATACAATACTTGTGATAATCGTTATCCTTTGTATTGTCGTTTTACCTTCATCTTGGCTCAAATTAGGACACAGGCAAAGCAGTAACAATGGATATTGCTAACTCTGACCATGCTCCATTTGTAGGAAAGCATCCCAGTTCGGTGAGATGGCAGACACCAAGAACCATTAGGTTAATTCCAGGAAGCTGCTGGCAGAGCAAGAGTAACTAACTCTTACCAACCCCATCAGGCTGAAAAAACACCCAAGAAGTTAAATTCTGTAGAAGCAAATGGCTAAACTGGAAAGATAAGGCAACTGGATGAAAGAACTTTGTTAAGTATTTAGAATTGTGAAAGCATTTCTTATTTTATTACTCTATAGGAAGTGATTAGCAATTGTTTCTAAAAAGGCTTCTTACAAAAACTCTGTTTCGCTATCTGGTATCTCTGAGGAAGTAACTCTGTGTTGAAGTACTATCAGAACAGATAAATGTGCTCAGGCAACACAGCTGTGAGCTCTGGTGCCAAGGTCCCTACACAGACGAGCAATGAAGGCTTAGCCTGGAAAAGTGCTGGTTTCCATTTTGCCCAGACAAAAAGGAACTCTGGAGCATACAGGTACAGGTCACGAGACCTGCAGATACACAGCTTCCAAAGGGACAGTGAGCACTTTGGATCTGCCATGGGACTGGAAACTTCAAAGAACATAAACCCGTCAGATGCTGGTTTACCTTAGACCTTCTGCCATATGCTCCTTACTCTCTATGAATGAAATAAGCTAAATAACTAGAGATAAACTGCTTGCTGATACCAGAAAAACTGCAAAAGCTGCCACCACCAAGACATTGCACATCAACAAGATAGGAAAGAGGCATTAGGACTTGAACATGCAGCTAGCACCAGCATCATGGTCTCAGTCATCTCAGGCACTTCTGCATTCTCTTTGCAGTTAGAAAGCTCCACCAAAGCCTGGCCATCCTACAAATGAGGTAAGAATGACTCCATGCCTCAAAGCATGGGAAAGGTCTGCAAAAAGGAAAAGAAATAAAGAAACCAAAACAAAGACAACCCTTATAGCCAGTTTCATGATGATGATTCTGCTTTGGTTTCAGTGAAAGTTTACATTTAACTTCCTCATTCCTGTTCTCCACACTGAAACCACATGCCAGCTGCTTTATCTGACTAACTTTGCACAGCCTTCCCCTATGTGCAAAAGGCAGCTGAATTCCCTGTAGTCTCTGACAACCGTTTCTAGTTTAGACTGCAAAAGCAAAGCAGTGATCTTTAAACAGATTCCATGATTGTTTGCCAATGAAAAAACAGAAAAAACAACCACCCAACAAATAAAAAACACAACACCTGAAGGATTTCTTCCTTCTTAGTTTAGTAGTCTTGAAAATAATGGGGAAAAAAAAAAAAAAAAAAAAAAGTATTAATCCAAATAACTGAAAATCCTTAAAGAGTTCTACTGGAAGGAAACAGAGTCTACTATGAGCATCACTCCAAGGCAGGATCCCTGCCCTGAGGAGCAGACCACTTCAGAGTTGGACATGGTCTGCCTTTTTTGTCATGGAAATGCAGGACATCTTGAGAGCTTGACTTGGAAAAAACAGAGTCGTTTTAGCTTTTGAAGGCTACATTAAAAACAATGAACTTCTCAAAGTGAAATGGTTCAGCTATTAAAGTAGGAACACTGAGATGCAGAGATAGAATGGACTACTTAACATCCTTTATAATCATGTAAACTGTCTCTTTTCCACTAGATTAAAACTACAAAAAGGTTAAGTAAAATTTTGACCATTTTAGGCTACGCACATAAGTGTTTTAATTATGTACAAATTACTCCCGATTTCTAAACAGAGCTTGACTAAGGAGTATTTGACAGGCGCTTCAGGCCAGCTAGAATGCAGCTATAGGTCATGTGTATTTTGTGTCAAGCTCCGGTTTTGATGCTTTTGTGTCATTAAAACAGCAAGCGCTCTCTCTCTGTTACCACAATTAAAGTAAAGCGGTCTCTAAGATCTTTTTAAGATAACTTTTTAGGTGACAAATCTAAGCAAAATGAACGGGGAACGGGAAATACAGATAACACACTCCAAACCATAAAGGAATGTAGAAAATTTATATTCAGGGGGCTGCAGGCGCCCCAGGGACTGTCTCTCAGCAGGCCGTCACCGGTTCCCG
>KL267350.1:792-15285 GCA_000699545.1 Podiceps cristatus
GTCTCATCTCTAGAAGCCTACAAGCATTGTACCATGTTTCTAGAAATATTGTGTACCCCCTCTATGGTACAACACAGCCTGCCTTGGAGAGTCAGGCTGTAACGGTAAGACTGCTTGCAGAAGGACTACCTTTGCTAGGCTTTTAATGACATGAACTCATTTTTTGGGGGAGGACTGGGTCTGGTGTCCTCTTAGTGGTTTAGAGGTGCATGCATTACAAATCTGGAGCTAGATTGGTGGCACCATCTCTGATTTGAAGCTCGTCATGGACCAGATTGGCCCTACACTATTAGCTGTTTCCTAGGAGAGCAAAAGTTACACTTCACTGACTGGCATATCTGGACAGTACTTCTCATACAGACTTTTTGTATTGCTAGCCAGGTGGAAGCGCAGTGCTGAGAACAGTTGGGTTAAATCAGCTCCCTCACACAGCACTGGCTTTGCTCTTTGCTAGGCTCAGAAGGATTTTGATAGGTATTAGACTCCAGGCAGAAGCCTGTTTGGGTATGAAATCTTCCAGTAAGCAGAATGATCTCACTCCATGGGCAGGACATCATCCTTTTCCTATGCATCTGCTGGAGCTGCCAGAATTAGACTCTTACTATCCTTATTTATAGAGCAATATAAATGTTCTGAGCACTTTACAGATACATAAAAGAGAAGATCCCCACTCTGCAAGGAGCTGACAGTAACTCAGATGTACAGGCATCATGGGACAATAACTCAAGTTCTGAGAAGGGCAGACATGGTGGAAGAGGAGTTCAGGGCGGAAGTCTTTACAACAGGAGGCTGTGAGAAGAGGGAAACTATTGTCAAGAATTTGGTGCAGGAAGCAGGTGTGGGTGGTGTGGCCAAGGTGAGGATGGCAGGAGGTAAGAGCAGGTGGCAGGGTAGAAGGCTTAGGAGTTGACTAGGAAGTGAAGAGGGAAGTGTAAGCAGTAAAACTGCTATCAGTGGGTGGATGTCCCACCACTGAGAAGACTGAGAACATCTGCACCCTCCCCACTCTCCTCCTACTGCTCTGGCTAAGAAAGAGAGAGAATTATGTTAATGACTGTTCTTAGCAGTACTTCCAGTTCATCAGCCAGGAAGGGACAAGGGCTGCATTTGCCAGAGAAGTTCACTTGTAGTTGGTACTACTCGCTCCAGCCAGGGCCTCACCTTGATGGCTTAGAGATCAGCAGTGCCTGAAGACCATTCCTGTCAGTCACAGGGATCCCAGTGCTGGGATTCGTGCTGTCACCTTGCCAGGCACTGGCCACGGGCATTGCAGGGCTGCCACCATCAGCCTCGCAGAGCTGGCATGAGAATTGTGGTGTTTTTTCCTCAGTGACTGTCAGGGCCTGTGTGCAGTGTGTGTGTCTCTCCTTCATGATGTGCTAAGAGAATCCTTGCATTGTTTCTCTCTGCAACTCTAGTTTCCAGTGCCAGCTTGTGGGTCCCTAGGCTGGATGCAGACCCTGGTTGTAGGTACATTTAAGCTTAACATCAGTGGAGCTGCTTTTCTTTTTTTTTCTTTTTTCTTTTTGTCTTTCTCCGTTCTCTTTTATGGATCTCTGTTCCCCTCTGAAGGGAGTTACAGAGTGCAAGTCAGCAATGTGTCCTGTCCAAGTCAGTGCATGTCATCTGTGCTGACCTTCCTCCACAAGCGTGCTGGTGAATGTGGAAGAGGGCTGCAAGGTTTTGCTTTTCTTTTGTCTGTGATAATGGGCAACGTCTGCTAGACAGAAAGACACCCTTGTCCTGCCGCCTCGCCTCCCCCTCTGACTTTGTGCCCTGCTTGGGGCCAAGCACTTCTGCTGCCTTTTATTAATCTTCTCCTGGGACAGCACTATCAGTGGCCCATCAGCGTTCAACATGCCCTCAGTCACTAGCATCAACTCGATTAGGGCAGTGAGGAGTGACTTACAGGGGAAGCTCCTTTCCACAGGCAGTATTTGCATACAGTGATTGATGCTGATACCTCCTCTAAACACATCCATGTTTTGCATTTTAAACTAAGCAATTGCTGTAGAACGGCTCCCTGTCACTCAGTAGGACTCCCAGTGCCAGCATAGGATGTAACTTCCCTTTCTTAAAAAAGGCCTCTTTCCCAGAGAGGACTCTCAAGTGAGATGAAGAGGTCATTGACTCCACCTTATGTTTGGAGGGGAAGAGACAAAAGCCTGCCGTGTGTCTTGGCTTGTGAAGTTGCTTGTGAACTGTTCTGGGCTGCGTGGGCTGGATCATGCAGTCAATGGGCTTCCCACCAAGAAGGTCAAGCTTGAATGTGACACATAGTCTGAAGTTTCCTTCGAACAGTGTTTCCTGGTCAGATTTCAGGCTCAGGGTAGGCTCCCTCCACATTCACCAGCGTCTGTCTGTCTTGGGAATGCATGACCTGGCTGGCATCCATGCAGCACTGGAAATGTGCGTGTATTATCCACGTGTATTATGCATATGTACAATATATATGTATATACTATGCATGTGTACACACGCATGTATATGTATATAAAAAAATCTTGCAAATTGTCCGAAGAAGCAAAAGATGCCATGCTTTCTTCTGGTTTCTACTGGTTTATTGGCAGGACGTGTCCAAGTGAAGTTCTGATTTGGAGGTGGTGTCTTCTTCTGAAGAGGAGAGTGTGCAAGGGAGGAAATGGGTGAGTTTAATTTCTGTTTGAAGGAAGGGCAAAAGTAACAAAATTACATCTGTGGTAATACTGCTGGTATTTACCAAGGGAACGCAGCTTGCTTTGCAAAGGCAACAGTTGTTTTATCATCTTCATTATATTCTAAGTGTTTCCTTTCTTTCAAAGCAAAAGGAAATTTGCCCAGAAAGTAACCTCCTTTGAACAGCAACAGGGACTTCTCTGTAATTTAGGCTGCAGAGTTCCTTGGAGCAAGCACTCAGTCCTACCCTTTGTCCATGGACTGCAGGGATCACTGAGGAGGCTAAAGAAATAAAAATAATTTACATAACACTGTCCAGAAGCCCCAGAAAGAATGTCTTCTAGAGGCTGCCAGTGCTCTTTGCCTTCCAGGTGCTCATGGCTGGCTGTACTGTGAGGAATTAACACTTTGAGCAAAATTCAGAGGCCTGTTGGCACAGTGCTCCAGTGAGACCCAGAAGTTTTGCTTAGGCTTAGTAGGAAATACCTGTTTTCACCCATTCCTGTCATTACTTTCTCATCATTGTGCTTATCTCGGAAGACTTGCTGGTTGCCCATTTCATGTCTGAAAACTTCATGGTTTTGCAAAGCTAGGCACTTCATTATTGGGCTCATGCTGTCTGGCTCCATGGATGCGAGAGCTACATGTAGACGGTGGCCCTTTCATCTCCTGCCACACAGTATTAATTTTGCAAATGTGATAAGCTCAGCTTTGCAAATATAACATATTGCCCACGTCTTGTTCTATTTAATATTGTATTCAAATGGTCCAAGTGCTCAGTGACGTGGGCTGGGGGAAACGGCTCTGCAGACTTCTTTGTCACTTGACTGGCAGCTGGCTTCAAGGAGTAATTACAGCTGTTCAGTGCCGCGGTACACCAGACCTCTTGGGGGTTAGTGAGGCATCAGGTGCATGGTGACTCAGAGGCAAGAACAGAGATGCTCCACTTCCCAAGCCATAAAGGCCATAAGCTTTATAAATCTAATATCCACTTGGACTTGGGACTAAAGTGAAAAGGAAGCATTGCAGTGACCTTGCAGAGAGTGTTCTAATTTTCCAGAAATCCAAAAAGGGAGATTTAGACCTTAGGAGTTTGAAAGTGAATTGCATCGCCACAGTGTGGATACATGGAAGTTAATGTCTACTCAGAAGAATTCCGGGATGCTAGTTTCTTAGAAAGAAAAGTTACGATAGTTATGAAAGTTGTTGAGTCAGAATGCTTAACAAAATGTGGAGTGAAATTATAATAACAATTTAACTCTGGTAATGTCCAAGTAAACACTGATACTTGATCAAAGTGATACGGGTAATTAATTTGAATTATAGTCTAATGTGTTCATTAATGTCACTACTTGGTGACATTTGGTGCTTACAGAATTAGATGTTAGAAACATTGACTACTTAGAAAATGAATATGCAAAGTAAAGTAGTACAGGATCACCATGATTCTTCGGTGCCTTCTTCAGGGTGATGTTTCCAGACACCAAACTGGATGAAGAGGTGTTAAGTAAAATCCTATCTACTTGACCAATTAAAACTGGTAACTTGTTAGGTTTCTACTTAAGTAAATGTGATTTTCTGTAGTAATTACAATACCAGAAGCAAATCTGCCAAATCAATGGGTGTTAATTAGGCTCTAAGTAATCTTAAACTACTCTAAGTCAATAATTACTAGGCAAAAAGGGTAGGTTTGCAAATACTCCGGGCGCAATGACCTAAACAGAAGTGAAGCTGTAATAGCGTCCGTCTGGGCATGCGAACTGCGGGCTGGGTGCCTCTGTGCCTCCAGCGTAGGTTTTTGCAGGACACGTACCAGAGCTTCTGGATTTTCTGATTGGGATCCCTCTGCCTTTAGCCTATGATGTTTCCCCACAGGTAGGAACCTAGCAATACTGCCTGGCTGTCCCAGAATAACCCATGCGAGTTTGTCTTCTGCTTCAAGCTCCCCTGCTCCCAGTTCCTTGAGTGGAGCTTACCCAGTATTTACCACCTGTTCTGCTCCTGGTTTCTCACATCCTGGCTGTGTCCTTGATAGCCTGGCTGTACCTTGGCCAGCACCTTTCATGGGTCGCTGCTTCCTCGACACTACTTGTTCAGAAAAAGGAGTTGTGCTGCAATATAAAAGAAAATCCTGAATCAGGGGGTGGGGTGGGGGTGTGTGTGGGAACGCTTATTTCCAGGGAGATTGTTTCCAGGCACAGAACCAAGACACCTGCTGGATCGTCCTCTTCTGCGAATCTTGCCAAGGAAACTGAAGAGATCATCTGGTCTTTTGCTCCATTCTAAGGCTCCATCTGGATCAGGCATCCTGTAAGGGTTCATGCAGAAAATTCTTTGCTAAAATATTTTTACAGTATGTTGCATGGGCTTCACATGGTAAAGCCCAGTTTGCAGTAAAGTAATTAGCCTGCTAGAATATGTAGTTCTTTTCTGTTAAAACTGGGACAAGTGAGGGACCAATGCTGGATGACTAGGACATCAGGTATGATTTCTATTATTGCCCCTTTCTTCTGTAGCAACCAAAATGGCAATACATCTACTACATGAATAAATACAAATATTTGCTTCTGCAGTTTTTCCCAGGACAGAATTAGGTGGAATGGGGGAGGATGAAAAGCGATTTTTTTTTTTTTTTGTAGGACATAGACAAATGCATAAAAAGTAATGAGAGATGATCTAAGCAGCAGACTTAAGAAGAATCAAAGTACCTTTTAAGGTACTGAGGAGCAGTGAAAAGAGGGCAAGGACACTGGAGCTAAATGAATTCTTGTGCCAGTCCTTTCCTGTGATTCTAATTTTACTTGATAATTCAACCAATTTACCTGATTCAAAGTAAAGTTCAGTGGTCTGTGGCTGCCCGGATCACTCCATATACCTTTTTTAGAGCAACTTACAGCATTTGCTACCCTTCATTACTCCAGTAGAACAGCTGATTTTAATGACAAAATTCATGTTTTTAGCAGCTCAACCGCTTCCATCCCAAACCCCTACAGATCTCTTGGATGCACAGGGTACAGTGTGCTGGTGATTTGTTACTCTTTAGCAGTTTGTTCCAGCAGCTGCTCTTCTGGCACTTCAGTCTCAGAAGGTGTCTCATCTTCATTACACGGAAAGGGTAGTTCTAGGAGCAAAGTCTCTCCAGCAGGTCTCTCTCTGGTGCAGTCTGGCACAGAGAAGCACTATCTTTTGATGTCTGGGTAAGTACTTGCCTTTAAGGCCGCCTTCTCCAAGGCAGACTTTCTTTTGCGATGCAGCAACACTTATAGCCATTCCCTCTCCATAAAGAAGAGTGCTAGAACACATGGACATGGGAGCAAGTGTATATAGGATGAGCTGCATTTCAAATGTAATCATAGATTTTGCTACTCTACATCCTGCTGGGAAACAGTCCCAGAACTTCCTTAGTCTGAATCTAATGCCCCTCATTCCCTCTGCTTTGGATTCTTTGCTCCTGGCTATCAAACCCCAGGTTTGGGGCAATAGATTGAGTTCTGTTTCTCAGCTAAAGAGATGATGATTCCAAGAGAACAGAGCATTCGGTGAGGGTAAGGGGGAAATCTCTTGCTGATGGGAAAAATATCTTTCAGCTTTTCTGTTGTCTTTGAAGAGTGTTGGGCTCTGCCTGCCTTATCTCATCCTGCTCAATATTATCATCACATCTGGAAATATGGAATATGCAGTAAAAACACATAATAGGTGCCTGTCACCCTGCCTGTATGTGGCACTCTGATTAAGCTTCATTGATGTCCTCAGGAAGCCTTCAGCTTCATTGATGCTGAAGCTCTGAATTGAGACATTCTCCCTTTTGCTATGTATTTTTTCTTCCCTTTCTTTTCCTGCATCTGCTTGTAAACTGGGAGAAGTCATCCATGACTTATTCTAGGAAAAGGAGGAACAGAGCAGTCGTATTGAGGGTTAGTGTGAGGAACACATTAGTATTTTCTGTTGTTAATGGCTGCTTCTCTATTTCTTTGCCAGGAGCGTGTTGGCCTCCCATTTGTGTACTGCACTCTCACTGATGCAAGAGTTGAGGTTGAAGGTAGGGCAAAAATCTTCATGTCTATGTCATGGTTTCCTGCCAGGCTGATGAACGGGAACCAGGCAGTAAATCTAGTTATGCCAACTAGTTAAGGAACAAACTGTGTCCTGTTTTCTTATCTTTGTCCTGCTTTTCCTCACTTTTTTCTCCTTGAAGGCTCAAAATACATCTGACCGCAAAGGCAGGAGCCTTTCTAGTCACGTGAAATGATCCAGCAGAAATAAGCAGTACCTATAGTGTGGGCTGGCAGGGACATAGTATTATGCCCATGTCTCCCCCTTCCCATTAAGAAGTGGAGGTTGGGGACGGTGAAGGGAGAGGAGTAACGGAAGAGAGGTTTCTTGTTGGTTTTTTTGTTAAGAAGTGGAGGTTGGGGACTGTGAAGGGAGAGGAATAACGGAAGAGAGGTTTCTTGTTGGTTTTTTTTGTTGTTGTTGTTGGTTTTTGTTGTTGTTGTTGTTGGTTTTGTTTGGTTGGTTTTGTTTTGGTTTTGTTTTTGTTTTTTTTTTTAACCTGCTTAGTAACTGTGAAAGGAAAAGCTAACTGCAAAGGGTGTCTGACTCCTCAGCCAAATCTGAAGCACAGAGATGCTGAGATGCTGCTTAATATTCTTCTTGTGTTATCATATTGTATTTTTTCTCTCCTTTTTGTTTCAGAGCCACTATATGTTCCTGACTCGCCAAGTAGCTCGTTACCTGATAAGTGCTCATGGAAGAGATGATAATCTCATTTCTCAATCATGGCTGGGAAGTCACCAGGACACCTTCATGAAGTACCTCTAGCCAGCTCTGCTCACCCTGTGAAGCATTGTCCCAGCACAGGTTAGCCCCTCTCCCTTGGCATACCACAGCTGCGCTGCAGCTACTCATAGACATAGCCCAGACAGTTTCTGTTGCAGTGTCTGTTCTTTGACTCTTTTGATTTTTGAAAGAGTAACGCTTCTCTGCCAGATGAACAGTTTGTGCTGTGGAGGGTGCAGGGCCTGAGTCAGTGAAAAGGGTGTTTGCTGCGATGACCTGCATGAGAATAAAAGTAACCAGTAGACTATGGAACTTGGTACCAAGGAGGTGACAGCATTTGTACTTAGCACGGTATCTCACTGACAACTTGGGGATAATTTATTTATTCCTTGTAGTGGGATAAATAACATGCACAGCAGTCAGACAGGTAGCCTAGTGCTATCTTTCTTTGTGAGAATGTCCAGAGAATTGACAGGAGCAACTTAGCGACATGCTCTGGGACACACAGCAATCACAAACTCCAGAATGAGTCATTGGTGCCCCTTTTCGTGGACATGTTCCATGTGAAAAGCAAAAAACAAAGTTCTCAAGTCCCAGTCCAAACTGATTCAGCCAATGCAGCGATTAAGTCTCACAGAATTTGAGAGGTCCCAGGCATCACTTATCTGAGGTTTCAGCCACTTTTTAGTATATATTTATTTGCAAGAAATATGCCCTGGGGAAGAGAGGTGAACCAGGGCCTGCTTTATTTGCACTGAACAGCCATGGAGCTAAAAGGAGATTCCTGCCCAAAGTGCTTGCAGGAGGCGATGGGTGGCAGAAGGAAGTGCTGGGCTTGCGGGGTCATCCAGCCACAGTCTCTCTTACAGAGAACTCTGAACACACTCAGGGTATGAAGCTTTTTCTTTCACACAGTTTATTCTGCCTGCAGCACAGGCAGGCAGGCTTAGGGGAGATCTGCAAAATGGAGTAATTTCCTTTTCTATCGATTAAAATTTTACATAAGATTTTCAGAGTTAGGATAACAACCTTATCATTTTTGCAACCCAAAGCATTTTATTTGCTTGTCTGCTGAAGTTTTGTTTATCCCTTCCTCATTTACAGCTGACAGAGGACACAAGTCCTAAGGTAGTCCAGGCATTTTGTTTTTCTTTTGAAAAGAGGAGGTGGCCTCTTGGTTCAAGAAAGTTGAGAAACTGAGCTCAGTGTATGTCCAGGCTTTCTTCTCTCTTTTTGACTGCTTGTTTCCCTCACAATTACATTCCTAGGCACATTTAGAAGGTGTTTATGATTTATTTGCAAAATGTTTTTATTTTCTGTGATCATTGAGCATGAATGTGGTGGCGTTTCTGTAATTGCTGTAAGTCAATTTGGGTTAATAACTATTTTACCAAGGGAACACAGCTTTTCTAGTTCAGCACTGGCAACACCACACGTCGCTATGTCCTGCCCTGCTGCACAGCCTTGCTGGCTTATACAGGCGGGATTTTGAGGTTCTCTTTAGTAATGCAGTGGAGCCTGAGGTGAGCATGGTATTTCGCTGGTTTGGCATTGTCTAATTAACTAGAGCTGCCACAGAAGCTGCTGCAATCTAGTTTGACTGTGGACTGTGTCTCAGGCCTGTACTTCATTCCTGTCTGCAAATATGAGCTTGAGAATGAAGGGGAAGGATAAACTGGCCCAAATGGCAGTGACAGTGTCATTTTGCAAAGCGCTCCTGTAGCCCCCACCTTGGTTTGGTGAGCGTGCCTTCGGTGGCATTGCTTTCCGTGCAGGGCTGGAAAGCCAGGACATCTTAGCAGAGCCCCAGCAATGGGAAACCAAGCATTGTCAACTGGGGTGACCCTCCTTCCAGGCGGAAGGTACCCACACCAGTGAGCTGGCTGCTGGCGGCAGGGCCCTCGTTTGTGAGGGAGCTGGAACAGTCTACCCTCACCAGGGGTTTGGAGCAGCGCAGTGTGGTCGCCTGACATGGGGGACTGAATAGTCACTGGTGGCCTCCCCACCTGCGTGGGCAGTGTGCCACAAACACGACAGGAGGGGGGAGGCAGGAGAAAGACAGACGATCAATCACGGTAGTGAAGGAACAATAACATACCGAAGATTAGCCAGGGAAACAGGCTGGATCATGGCAGGTGCCGCATCATGAGAAATCATAGAGCTGCAGTGGAAGGAAGAAATGGGCAGAAGCAGCAGTAGCGATTTAGGATTTTCTGCAGCTAGAAACAGTGAGTCTGAGCCAGAAGTGCTGAAGGCAGTGGCAGAGATGGGGATAGCACCCCGAAAAGCTGATGCCTATGCTAATGCTCTTCCCATAAGCATCACTCTCTTAGGACACTGCTGAATTTTTATGATATGATGACAAAAACAATGGGGAAATAAGTGATTACCTCAGGTTTGGTTACATGGGTTCATTAGATTGAAAAATATCTGATGAAATTGTACTTCCTAAGACTGACCCAAAGGATCATCGATTTGTAGTAGCATTAACCACTGACAAAACATATAAACAAGAGTTTGGTTAATGTGTTTGAGTTTAATAATGTAAATGGTAATAGAAAATTACCTTCAGCATTGACTGCTTTCAGTGTTGTGATAGAAAAGAATTTACAATGCTGGAAATGTAACTACTGAAGGTGATTATAATTTTGGCTTCAGTTAAATATTTTTCCTTCCAAATATAACACTCTTTACTCCAGTGAGATTATTCATAACTTATGTATCACACTTGACTTAATTGGCATATGGTGTAAATTAACCCCTCTCAAAAACATAATTTATGTGCTTTGTTCTAACTGATCTATTAAATGCAGCCTTGTTTTGTGTTGATTCTTGCTAATTTAGGCAAAGTGATTCTGGTTTGCTCTGTCCTGGCTTCTCCTTATCTGATCTCAGCTCTGCCTTTTATTATTCAACAATTGCAGTTATGTAGGGGATGTGTGATAAAGCTTATTGAAAATGTAATGCCAGTTTCTTGAAACCAGAGAACAAAATGTATAGTAATTTCATTCATCAAAACAATGCATTTGATTCTGAGACTTTTTATAGAATGGTCAATGATCTCATTTTAAGCATTTAGGAAAGCAAGAGTTCAGTATTTCTGAATTAAGAATGCTGGGATTTCTAAACAGGAATCAGCTGCTTATTGTGCAATAGGAAGGAATACGTTAAAAATAATTCTCCTATTCAATACATCAAGGAATGCATTAAAAGCTTCTGTTTTTAAAACACTTATTTGTGATATAATAAAAGGATTATATCAGAGAAAGGCCAAGGTGCCTTTTTAGTTTCCTCTGTCTGTTTCAGATGGATGAAAAAGAGAAAAATGATCTATTGAGGAAAAGGCTGCATCCATGTAAGGGAGGAAGGATTCCGATCTGTTATTGTTGTTATTGTTAGGAAAATATGGCTTAAATAGGCTCGTTTTGTTTCTAAGCAGCTTTGAAGGTAAATGTGAACTCCAGTAGTGCTGAGAATGAAAGCATAACTAAAAGATGCAATGAGTGTGTATGTTTAGGTGTAGATAGCTACAGAAAGAGGTCTGTATCTGTCTTTGTATCTCAGATAGGGACTAGATTGTTGTGCTTGTCTTTAACGCATCAAGCTCAAGTGGTGGAAGATAGGTAGCCATTTGCCTTTCTCATTATCATGTTTTCCTAACTTAATTGATGCAGTGTGTACCCAGTGAAGGGGTAAGGCTGGCCGCTCTACTTCCTCCCTGAAAAGAAATGATGGTGGGTGAAATCAAGAGACTTAGAAGATTGTGAATAGGAAGGAAAAGTGAGCAGAGGACTCTTTGTTTTGTCTTCTACTACAAGCTGTAGGAGCATGAAAGAGGACGAGCTGATGGCATGTTCAGAACAGGCAAAAGAGACGATACTTCTTTGAGTACTGGTCCATGGAACTGATTGCTGCAGGGTGCTGTGGAGGCTGAACGCTTGTTATGGTTGAAAATGGGACTGGAGAAACTAATGTAAGAAAAATCATTGGGGGGGTGTTAAATGCAAAGACCTCATCTCTAGCTCAGGTAGCCTTTGATCCTTAAGTCAGTTGGATACCTAATTATACCTTTTCTCCCTCTTTTTATGTCCTTCTCTGGTCATCTGCTGCTGGCCACTTAGCAGAGAGGGGGCACTGGTCTAAATGGGCCTGTGGTCTGAACCGGTACAGCTGTTTGTGCATGTGCTGTGGGTGCTGCCAAGGGAGGGCTGCAGTCAGTGTGTGCTGGGTTAGATTTACGAAGGGCTCGGTGAAGCGCTGAGGTCTTTAGCAAGTCTGTGATGTGTCAGTGGCAGCTGCTGTCCACCTTCTCAGTTTTTCTTACAAAAGATGCTTTGAGCCTGTGGCCAGTTCTGATCTTTCCTGTGACTTCATAATTATTTGGATGCTGCTACTCTTGGAGCTTGAAGACTTTTCTAACCTCACCCAAGCCCTGTGGAAGGAAGCACACAAAGACCAGAAGCATGATGGGCCTCTTAAAGCTGATTAGCACTGATGTAGACTCGTTAGCTGCAGTTCTTTTGGAGCTAAGCTGTTGTTTTTGGCTGGTTGGCAGCAGTGTTTTGGATCAGGGCTGTTGTGTTTTGCTGAACCTTAGGCTTTCTAAACCCACCTCTCATTAGTCACTTATGAGCCTCTGTCTGCTCCAGCCACTCCAGCACACCGCTAGGCTGGTCCTCCTGCTCCCCAGGAGCAGGTGTTCAGGTTTTGCCATGGTGCCATTCCAAATTGGTTGCAATGGGTGAAAATGTCTTTGTAAAGAAAGTCAGACCAATGGCACAACCTCTTCAGCTTCCTGCTACTGGGAAATTGAACATTGAAGTTTTCTGTAAATCAGCTAATGTTTGCTTTGATTCTTCTTGGTTTTCATTTTACTTTACTTTGTGTACAGGTAGCCACAAGCAACTACTGCAATCAATGTTATCATTTGGAGCTTAAGAACATATCCCAGCAGTTAAACATGCCTTTATCTCGTGGGGGAGAGAAATGTGTTTATAGAACTCAACATTGATCAATAAAGAAACCTCCTTCTCTCCCCAGCTAATCAGAGGAAACAGAATATTTTTCTAATATTTCCTGTGAAGCTCTTCTGTAAGAGGAAATTTCAGGTTGTCCTCAGTTTCTCCCAATGCTCCTTGTGCTTATTCTGAAGACAGCCTCCTCCCCCGCCTTTTTTTTTTTTTTTTAATTCCAGTGTGAGTGAACAGTATTGAGGAAAGTAAGGAAAACCTCAGAAAAGCTAGGCAAAGCAGAAGGGTGCCCAGGCAATGTAGGGAAGGCAGCTGCCGCTTTAGAGGTAAGGGATCGAGGAAAGCTTACGTCCCTTGAATGGTGCTTGAAGAGGCCAGTGGGGCCTGGGCTCTCCGCAGTCCTCTGGCTACCCTTAGCCATGCCAGCTCCAGTGCCCCATACACTTTTCAGAACCCCAAAACAGCTGCCCTTTGCAAAGCCGCAGATTTACCATCCCTGTGCTATATTTAACACGTAACGAGGTGCACTTTAAAGCCCTACTGTGGTGGCCAAATCCAAACCTTCTGTGACTGGATACAACATTCAGAGGGCCTAAGCGCTCGATGCAGGTGGGCTAGGGGGGAGACTGTGAGGTGCCACGAGAACTTGGAAGGGACTGTGTTGGTTCAAAGACTGAGCCTGTCACGGTCAGAGTGGTGGTGACTGGGGGAAGCTGTTTAAGTGTAGAAAAACCTCACCATGCTTCGCCTCCCTCTCCAGATCTCTGCTTGTTTTTTCATTCAACTTCATTTCTAACCCATGACCTTTCCTGCAGGCCACTGCTAATTCAGCCACCTCCTCCTCTTTCTGAGGGCAGGCTGAGAGGCCTCTTGGTTGCCTGGTTTAGACACATCATCCCGGTGAGTGCCGTTGCCTGGACAAAGGACCTTCGCAGTGTTGGCCAAGTGAGGTGAGTGGAGATGGCGGAGCTTACATGGGGTGTGATGCTGTCTGTGCTCAATAGAGTCAGAGGTAGAATAAAAACCGAGATCCTTGTTTCTCAGATCTCTGCCCCAGTTACCAGCATGTGTGTCCTTCTGCTTACTCAAGCAGACAGGAGCCTGCCCTCCAGCACCACCTGACCCCCAGATTGATGCCAGTGCCCTGACTTCAGCACTCGCACCCACTTTGTAAGCACTGGACAGCTGCTGTAATGCAACACTCATGATGTCACTGCTGGGTTTAAGCCAGTGGTCTATTTTATGATTAAGTTTTTTGGTTTTCACTGGAACAACTTCAAGGCTTTTTCATCAGTAGCTCATGTTTATTCCTTGCACCAGTGAAGTGCAGAATATGGGGGAGAAAATGGGTGAGTGGAAGAAACAGACCAGTCCATGGCAGAGACTGACAACAGTGCCTGTAACAAGTCCTCAGCAAAGCTAATTTCAAGGAAGCTCAGAAGCTTGCTGAGAATTTTTTTTCTGGATACAGGAGAACACCACATGAGTGTTTTCAAGTGAGAGGGCTGGGGCTCTCCCCTGCTTCCACAGCATGCAGAAGGACAAGATAGGACAAGAGGAAATGGCCTCAAGTTGCAGCAGGGGAGGTGTCATTTGGATATTAGGAAACATTTCTTCACCAAAAGGGTTGTCAGGCCCTGGAACAGGCTGCCCAGGGAAGTGGTTGAGGCACCATCCCTGGAGGTATTTAAAAGACGGGTAGCTGTGGTGCTTAGGGACATGGTTTAGTGGTGGGCTTGGCAGTATTGGGTTAATGGTTGGACTCAATCTTAAAGGTCTTTTCCAACCTAAATTATTCAGTGATTCTATGCACAAACCATGCCTTCCCCCAGCCCAGCCTCTTCCATGGGGCTCTGTCTGTGTGCATCCCAAGAGACAGAATGGAGCAGCTCCTAAACACAATAAAAGTTACTCTGTCTGGATTAGTTTTTACATTTCTGTTTTATTTCTTGTTTCATTTGAAATGACCTGTACCACAAGAATACAATTTATTTAACAGTTTGGTTTTTTGTTTTTTTTAAGGAGCAGATAATAGTTAAGTAGATACTGTTTATTTCACTGACTGTCTATAACTCCCTGCATCATTCTC
>KL267351.1:16860-37733 GCA_000699545.1 Podiceps cristatus
TCTGCCTGCCTTCTGGAGGTGACCGGGCTGGGTCTGGGTGTTACAACAGGATAGGATGCACGAAGAAGCTGGTCTTTGTTTTGTTGATAGTGTTTGCTTATATGAATGGTGGGGCTAATTCTCATTTTACTTTCCTCTGAATGAATCACAGGCTTTCAAATACCCCTAGAAGTCCATAGTTTCTAGCAATTTTCATGTGATTTCCTTCATTCCTTGAGGAGAATTTTATGTTCTGTGGTTGCCTATATGGGAATAAAATTCTTCATATTATATTGCACTGTATTCATATCCATTTATTCTCCTTTGGAGGTAAGTATGTTTTCATCTCATCATAGTCCCTCATTATCTAGGCATTGCTGCAAGAACAACCTCGTATTCCTGAGACATACTTGGAGCCAATCGTCAGCGAAGGCATACCAATGTAGTTAACAGAGAAAGATCTGGCCTCACTTAGCCAAGAGTTGTGCGAGCATACATGTAACTGGAAACGTTTGGTTTCTCTGTTTGTGAAATTGGGGAAGGCTTATTGCCAAGAAAGGAGCATCAAACAATGTTGTAATGTCTTTTGATGTTTCTTGCTTGGTCTTAAATCACACTCTGATGTTAATTAGTTTTGCGGGGTGGCTTTTTTTTAATCATTTAATGATTCAAGTATATAAAACAATTTTCTTTGCCTACACTAAAATATGGCAGACTGGTGAGATGCTACTTGAGGTTAGGGAGGCTACGTGGAAGCCAAGGTCTTACACAAAACGTCAATCAGTAACAGAACAAGTATTGCTACAACGTCTTTAGCAGCTTTAGGGTCTGTAGTGCCAAATGTTGATAGGAGCTGAAAAGTGCTTTCAGTAGCTCCTAGAGAACCAGAAGCCACCTAAGGCAAAAGGTTAAGAGGTGGCACAGGGTTTGTAAAGTCCTAGCAGTTAATATCTGTGCTCAATAACTTGCTTTTATTCTGAACCTTTCCAGTATTGATTGCTTGACTCAATTTTTCTTCCACGCTCAGAGCACCCTTTGTTTTCGTGGTGTGTTAGACATTCTATAACCTATTATAAAGTATTTGTGTTCAGTAAAATTTCCTTAAATAAGCCACTATAGAGAATGGCCTTTAAACCAAGAAGAATGGTCATTCGAGAGAACTGGCTGGTAAAAACTAAAATATAATGAGAAAAAACACCTATGACAGCTGAATTGTATAAATTTATCTTGCAATTGCACAAACCAAAATTATATTAACTGCACTTCTGGACTTTCATCTATATTTTAATATGAAAAATAGCAAATCACTTAAAATATTGCACCTATTTAATATCTGTTGATATATTAGCATCTTGCATTAGTCAGATCTTTTAAATAGGGTTTGTTCTTAGTTTTGCTATTTGTTATATATAATAATTCATTACCCAGAGGCTAAAATTGTTTTGTAGGGTAAGTGTTAAGGGGTACACAAATAAGTTGATAATGTTATTAGTGTAAAAACATGTAATGCTAAATGGTTCTTGTTTTTCTTACATATTTACCTTGGGTTTGTAATGATAGCGATGAGGGTAAAAATGTTCTGACACTGAAGAGCGGAAAGGAATTCATCTAAGCTAATCAAACTGATTCCCTTTATAGCCTATTGCACTTTTATAGACAATTAGAGATTTAAGTGCATTAATAACTTTAGGTATCTTTTTAAACAAAAAAACCTAATTACTCTTCAAACTCCCCTGACGTCAGTGGTGCACAGGGTGATTAGCTTGAAAACAGGTATCTACATTTAGCCAAATGAACCCCATTTTACTGAGATTCGTAATCTGACACTTAAGATATTTATGGTCATGGCACTACAGTCTGGCTTATGCCCCCACCTTAAATAAGAAAAAAAAAAAAAAATCACGGGATTATTCTAAGGAGAAGGTTTCTTTAGGCCTCCTGGTCTCACATGTTATAGCATTGCTTCTTTCTCAGTGGAGAGACAAAGCCAGAAAATGTTTTGTAGAAATTTACAATTACCGATTTTATTTATGAGGCAGTCTGTCAAGAAAAAACATTACCATCGTTAATCAGTTTAATATTTCAAGATCTTGTGTATAGGTGCTCAGTTTTGAAGGCATGATATTTTGCCTGCACAGGGAGATTATGAATTTTGAGTGTTTCCCTTCTTAAAGTCTTCAAAAGCTTTTGCCTGTGTAACAGTATTCTGAGAGATTGGAAGAGAAGTGCTTTAAGTATAGCTAATTATTTACTTACCTCATCAAAGGTAAGCAATACTTCTGCTTGGGGTGAGTATGTGACTCACTATACTTATCTGTATCTGCTACCTTTTTGTCTGCTTACTATAACCTTTTAAATATTTTAAGTAGAGATACTGGAATGTGAACACGCTTCTGGAGCTGTCAGCTGGAATGTCTGTATGCTGGAAAAATAAAATAACCCTTAAAATAATTCCAACACCCTCAAAACACTTTGGACATAAACTGTCAAGGGACTTGCATGTAGTCTGTAGCACTGCAAGGAAGTGGGTGTCTGCCCACGATACACTTAACGTACGCTATGGTTTAACCATCTTAAGACCCAGTGGCATCTCTGAAGGTTGTGATTTTTATGAATGGCTGGTAATAAAGGTACTCTTGGGGAATGATGCATTCCTCTTCTCGCTCAGGGATTTTGGCTGCTGATGAGGCAGCAAGTGTTTGTGTAGCAGCGGATGCATTGGTTCAATGAAGAAATATGTTTCTGATTTGCCTTTCATGTTCTACTCAAATAGATATTTACATCTTTCTTTAGCTTAAAATTTAAAAGATCTCATTTATATTAACTTCAAACAGATTAACTTCAGACAGACTTGGATGCATTTAAAATATGAATGTATATGTGGGATCAGCACCAGGGTTCAAAGAGACATTGCCCATTCTTTTAAAACTATGTGCTACTTCATGTGAAGGCGGCACCTCTTAACTATCCCATGTGACAATTCCTTAAGTCTATGGAGTCTCAGTCAGCTAATTCTGAAAATACCCTGTCTTTGCTGACAAGGTAGGATGACACAAGCATGCCTCCTGCCTTAGTGAAGTCCTAGGTGCTTTTTTGAATTATTATAAGTGATCTAGATAGTGCTGCCTACATTTGAAGTTGTCCGACTCTTTGCCAAATGGTTCAGTTATCTGCATCTTTGACCATTGGGACGGTTGCCTGCTTCAAGCTTTCTTAATGTCAGCAAAAATGCCACTTTTGCATTTCTCAGGAAAAAACCAACAGGGGAATGATCTCTTCCCCCAAGTGCTTGGTTTTGCCCATACTGATACTGTTTTCTTTTTCATGCTGTGTTTTGGCTGAGGAGCACTGTCTCCCATTGTACGCTAGAGGAGAGACTTCAAACTTTTGTTACGTGTGTACCTTTTTTTTCTTTGTGAAAGATCTGTCCAGATTTGGGGAGATTTTACTTTTAGTAAACCTTGATTTCTGGATGTACACCAGAGTCTTGATGGAGTTTGGCAGCTAAATTAAACAGTTGCCATTGGATGTGATCTATTCTGACATTGCTGACATTTTGGGTTTCTCACCCAAATTACTCGGAGGACTGAAAGTTGACCGTGGGGCCCCCAGTGTGGAAGAAGTGTGGAGAGCAATGGGTACCAAGTAGCTAAACAAATTGGACAGAACTGATGTAGAAGTCGATACTGGTAAAATCAAGCAGATGGATCTTGTAACTGGTACATTAAATGTCACATAGAATCTAGATTTCTCTGCGTGCTTATAAAATCAAAACAGAGCTGTGAAACCCAAAGGCACAATATAGTCTTCGTTTTCCTCTGGTGAGCGGCCCACCTAATAGACTGGTACTGCTTTATTAGCTCCAGTGGTAGATGTCTGTACTGATATTTCACATAAAAATCTGTATTATTCCACATGGTGGAGGGTTTTTCTACTATGTTGCCTCTTCTAAAAACTCAAATGAGAAAAATTCCCGTACATATTGTACTGTTTTCCCCCAAACAATGGTGGTAATAAGAATGCTTTTCCTTTCTCATAAGTATAAAGCAAGTTGGGTATTTCTGGAAAATGTTGACCTAGTTCTTTCATGTATAAAAAAAACCCAACCAACAAAAAAAAGAAAAAAAAAAAAAAAAAAGAAAAAAACCCAAAAAAACACCAAACCACTGAACAAAACAAAACAAACCCACCCCCCAAAAAAACCCCAAAAACCCACAGAAATGAACAATGCAGTTAATTCCATATGGATCTCCCTTTGCACTTTTATCTGTGAAATAGCATTATGGGCAATAGTAAATAGACTTTTAAGGTGCTAGGGATTTAGCCTCAGGTATTTGGCTAGCTTCCCAAGTCCTGCTTCTAATGCTGTGTCAGACTCTACGAGGATAACCCGTCATTGTATGTTATGTGTAGACGATAGTAGAGACTTCAAGGTAACATGTTTAGACAGTAGGGAAGGTTGGGTATATTCCCTGGAGGAGTTCTAGTATGTGCTTATCAGAGGAATTTAAAGAATAGGCATTGTTAAACCATTCATCTTTCAGATTAATTTTCATTTATGGTTATATAGATCAGGTCTTATACACCAAACTGCTGGGCTTTCTTTTATGAACTTCCATGCTAAGAGATAAACCATGTTAATTGTGGAATAATTTGAAACGATTTTTTTCTTCCAGTAAAATACTAGCAAATAGTTTCCATGCCCCCCAAATTATGAAGATTAATTTCTAAAATGTTCTGACCTTGGCTAGCCTGGATAGAAAAAGCTAGAATTTTTAACCTTTTCTGTTTCTAGGAAGCTGCCAGCTTACCTTTGTGTTCATAGTTCCCTTTAATGCTGAAAGGACCTGATGCAGTTTCTTTATCTCGCCTAAAGCTGTTGAAAAATAGTTGAGATATCCAGAGCCGTCTGACTGAAGGAAAACAAGTTTCATTCTCCTCTTATGTCAAGGGTCCAAAGAAGGGCAACAAAGCTGGTGAAGGGTCTTGAGAGCAAGTCATGAGGGGTGGCTGAGGGAGCTGGGGGTGTTCAGCCTGGAGAGAAGGAAGCTGAGGGGAGACCTTGTCGGTCCCTACAGCCACCTGACAGGAGGTTGGAGCGAGGTGGGGGTGGCTCTCCTCTCCCAAGTAACAGGCGATAGGACAAGAGAAAACGTCCCCAAGTTACACCAGGGGAGGTTTAGATGGATATCAGGAAACATTTCTTCGCTGAAAGGGTCATCAGGCCCTGGAAGAGGCTGCCCAGGGAAGTGGTGGAGTCACCATCCCTGGGGGGATTTAACGGACGGTAGATGAGGTGCTTAGGGACATGGTTTAGGCGCGGTTAGATACAGTTGGGCTCAGTGATCTTAAACGTCCTTCTCAATGAAGGGATTCTATGATTCTATGTCAGATAACTTTCTGAAGATGCTCCTGTGGTAGAAATGATTGTTTATTTATGGGTTGTTTTTTTTGTTTGGTTGGTTTTTTTTGTTTTTTGTACCCGAGATACCTAGTTCACTGGAAGAAGTACTTTGGTTTGGAAATGCTGTTACTGTGCTTGCTAGGTACTGTAGCTCAGGTGCTTCACCCTCTGCTCTTGGTCAGTGCCAGGTGTCCCCAGAGCCCTGCGATCAGGGGCCGCGCGGCCAACAGCTGCCCCATGGGGCTGTGGGGTCGCGCAGGGACAGCCACATGCATCCCAAGGGGCAGAGGAAGCTTGCAGCACGTGTTTGCACCACAGTTTGTGTAACCAAGCAGGAACTCCAGGGAGGCACCCTGTAACCATTTCTGAGTCTTTTACTTGCTTTTCTAACCCAAAAGTTCACCTAAAGTCTTTGCCAGAAAATGAAGGGATGCGAAAGTCTGGCCAGCTCTAGCTGCTGGTGATCATTTTGATTCACTGTCAAACTGCAGTGCTAATTATGGCAGGTCCTTTCCAGAACTGCTCATGTGCATGAATCCTGTTGACATCTTTGTGTCTTTTGACAGATCTTAATGGAAAATATTGTCTCTACCTTCTTTTGGGTTTTTTTCCATTATCTTCTTGCTCTTCTTTTTTTTCCCCACTTTTCTCTTGTTCCCTTCTCCATGGTCTGGCTCCAGCTCCAGGCTCTCTTCTTCTGTGGTAGAAACAGTTAGTGCTGGTTTCCATTTTAGCAGCGACTCCTGAGTCAGGAAGCTCTTTAACCTGGGCTTTAAGTCCCTGGGGCAGAATAGAGCCATCTGTAATCCTTGTGTGTTGATCATGGTGAATTAGGGATAATTTCCGAATTCTGGAATTCCCTGCTGGCCAAAAGGACTCCATGATGGAATAATGAGTAAGATTCAACCAGCCAATTTTTAGGATTTTGAGGTTATAAGAACTTGCTGATTCATGGCATGGAGAAGCCGCTGGCCGCTGTTTAATTTCTGGGACCAGCCTCTGCGGCTGTAAATATGAGCAAAGTGCTAGAAGGCAACAGTAGAAGTACATGGGTGTGCAACAGCAGGCTGTGGCTCTTCTGTTTTCACAAGCGTACGTAGTTACACTGACTCTCCCTTCGGTAGACTAGTCAGTGAAGAATTTAGGAAGGTAATGGAAGGGTGCTATGAATAAAAATCTGAAGCAAGCTCTGAAAAAAAAAAAAAATCATCTCTGTAGTCTAATTCATGGAACTGAGCAATCAGCACTCCAGTTGAGCTGGTTGTATACAAACATGGTATTGCACACGTGAGTGACATATAAACTACGTGTATTATTAAATCTCATTTTAAAATGATGGCTGCTGTAGAAGAGGAGGTCTTTGTCATTAAGAAACCATGTGCATGATCTAGTTTCCTACCGGAAAAACGAAAATCAGACATTAACAGCTACTTTTCTGCTTTATACATTTATAAATGTTACCTAAGTGACATTCTCCTATCAGTTATAAATGGTACTTGAATAGCTTTTATCTGAATTAATTCTCAGATTTTTTGATTAATTCTCAGATTAATTCTCACCATTAATTGGAGAGATTTTTTTAAAAGTGGGTATTTTAAGAGCGTTCGAAAACGAGATTTGGAAATCTGGTCAGGTCTTCAATTCCATGGTTTTCTCTAAATATTTTCGAGCTGTTTGTAGCCTCTTGTGACTGATTTTCATTAGTTTTATTGCTTCAGTCCATTCCTGCCAAGTTTGATGTAGACTCTGGTGTACGCGGGATGGATTTGGCGCAGGCAGTGTGTCTGAGTGAGAGCCGAGTCATGTGCTCAGTCTAAGTCCAGATCCTGCCTATGGTTCCTCATGAAACCGCTCACTAAACTCTCCTAGGAGCTCTACGGAATAAACTGCATCTACATTACCTTTCAAATATTACATTGTAATTAATGTAAAATGACTCACAGAGAATAATGTTCTTTGATAATCGTACCATTATTTAACAATAATTCCTGTGGGTTTATTTTTAAGTAACTTTATGTGAGGACTGTATGTGCCCACAGGTACTGTTTAAAAGCAAGTTTGGCAATTAAACATTTTTGCTGTAATTGTTACCTCTTATAGCTGCTTCACTGAAATTCACAAGAATGAAAACCTGAAGAAAATACAGCAGGAAATACATAACTGAAAAAAAAAAAACCAAACCAAACCAAAAAAAAAAACTTTTGGGATGTTCCAACAGTCTGTCTTAATTTAAAAGAAAATACAAATAGGAAGTTAAAGGAATTGTTCCTGGTATAACTTACAAGTTTCATTTCAGCAATATAAATATTAACATCAGCTGTATTATGATGACTTAGCATCCATTTAATATATGCTAATTAATAGAAATTTAGAAGACTTATAATTTTATTCCAGGGTTATCAACTCATGAGTAAAAAACAAGTGAGAAATAGTGCTTCATTTTGATAAGTTCAATATAGTTTTGTGGCGATTGCTGTAAAGATAATGGAAAATTTGTTTCTTACTGTTTTATTTTGGGTAAGGTAATGAATGGATCAGAACCATTTCTGCTTACTTTGTGTATATTATTGTCTACGTAGTTCTCCAAGTAGTAGTGTTTATATTACATTATAACAATAATTATAACAAACTCAAATCCACTTCTTAGCAAATGGATTAGTTAGGGCATTTATAGTCTGAGTTTTAAAAAGAAAGGTGAATAATTGAGAGGAGGACCAGTCTCTTGTAGATTCCCATTGATAAGAGATCCGTTGGCATGGTCTTTAGTCAAATCATAGTATTTTCATTTTGAATTCACTGGTGAAATCTGTTTTTCTGGGTGTATGTTATTTACTTTCAATGTGTATTTTACCTGAAACTGGTCCTTTCTTTGTGAAGGAAATATCAGATGTGGTACTGAAATCTCAACTAAACAAATAATTCGAAAACCATTTGGAACTTGGTCATTAGCCATTCTGCTCCTGTGCTTGGTGAACGCTTTGAAAGTCCCACTTCCATACTTCATTTCAAAGGACACGCAAAGGCAAGGCTGGAATTAAGAGTACCTCTCCGGTCCTCGTGCCTAGCTCCCCGTCTCCCATGTTAAAAATATTTCCCGTCCAACGTAGATCTGCACAGCCGACGTGCGGCGGGTTAAATCCCCCGTTCCAGAGGTGGGCTCTGACGCTCGCGTGCGTCGTGGGAAGGTGGTGCCTGCCCGGGTACAGCCACGAAAGCCTGCATCAGCTGATGGCTGAACTGGCACTGAAGTAAGAGGCCATCTTGTTAATATTACCTACCCTGAAGGGGCAAAATCGCTTTTGGGGAGGTTCTGTGGTACCCTTGTGTGGTGCAGAGTATCATAATTATTTTACTACCCTTCCCATTGCTTGCAATTTATTGTTAGGAAATAAAATTAAAAGGCCCAAGTGGCTCATTGCATTTGGAGCTTTGTACCTCTTCCTGCTTCCCAGGTGCTGGCTTTTGTATTAGGTCACCTTTGCCCCCCCCTTTCAGAGGCTGGGAGGGATGTGGCCTTTATCCTTCCTCTCCTCCGGGCACTTCATCACATTGCCGCAGGGATGGGGCTTGTTTCCGTTCAGCCTGGCTGAGCGGGATTATGGATATGGAACTGAGAAGATTTCTCCCTGGGCAGGAGGCGGGAAATCGCATGTCACAGCTGCGGGTGAAGTGGGAGGGGAGTGTGTGACTGCCCACCCGCACCCGCCCCGGCCGCCTCCGGCAAGCCAGCGGTTTCTAACTCACCTTTTAAACGGATGCCTCATGGCGAGTTTATAAACAGGCGAAGCCTGGTGTTGGAGAGGACACTTCAATGCTCCCTAAACTTCTGCAGATAAATGATTTCTTCTCGTTACTTAATGTGAGCCGCAGGCGGAGGGCTGGGACCAGGGTGGCTCACCCAGCGGAGCCCTGCAGTTCCACACACTGTGGCTGAGCAGCCTTTTGTCTGTCTCGGGACTGCATTGACGTAAGGAAATAAAATATGAAGTACTGTGCGAGGGGAGCAGGCTCTGCATTGTGTGTGGGGACTTTGAGGATTTTTCTGGAAGCGTTTCCTATGTGCAGAGTGGGAGAAAAAAGCAGTGTTAACTTCGAGATTCATTTCCTCCACACACCAGTTTTTCTCTGCGGATGTTTGTGCTCTCAGAGGGGCCAAAGGCTGTCACATTGGCTAATAAATCTTCCAGGAATTCTGAAACCCTGTGACTTATGAAACGCTGATGTTGGTCTCTGCACAGGTGTACCAGAAATGAGTATGAAGTCTGAGGAGATTTTGAGTGCTGCCGTTGCTGGAGACGGCGGTGCTGAGGGAGTTCTCCAGTGCCGGCGCGAGTGCCCATCTGTGTGGATTATGGTCGTGAGGCATTTTTTTGTTTCACTTACTTTTTCATGCTGGCAGTTTTGTAGTTGCGGTTTAAGAAGGGAAGGTTTCTGAATTTTGAAACTGTGTTCTCTGCCATGGGAGTTCTGTTTTTAAAACTTAAAAAAAGAGATGCTAAGCCAAGTGTGTTTGCAAAGGGAAATTTGAATCATGCATCAACAACTAAATTTTAACTTACCTTGAGCAGATGAGAAGTCATAGTTGCATCAAAATCTGACAGGCATAATCCCCAACTCTGTCCGGGGAACAATTTATTTCAGCTTACATTTTCATTCTCTTCATTTTTATGTTTAAAAAGTGGGGTTTGATTCATTGTCAGTGATCTTTGTGACAGAAATTACAGCATAAAGAAATCTCTTTAGTAATTCCTGTTGAAAAGCAAAGTGTTTCCCGTTTTCTGCATTGAAAGCATTGTAGAAGTGCAGATAATGATTAAAAGAGTAACCGCTGGGAAATGTCATCATGTGCTGTGCATATACAGGACCCTTCTCTCCAGAAATCTTAGTATGTTGTTTAGTTGTGAAGTTTCAAGAAATGGAGCTTCCGCTGTTCAGTGTAGTAAAGTGCTCCATAGCCGAATGTGTTTTGCTGCCTCAAAGTCTACAGTAAAATGGTGTCCGAAGTAGCCCAAGTTCCAGCAGTGCCAAGCTTTTCAAAATTTGGAAGGAAGGTACAGTCCTTTGAAAAAGAAAAAGAAGAAACAAAATACTTTCCTTTGAGTCAAATATCTTACAAATAGATTTCAGCAGTCTGATGTGATGTTAGCTTGATCCATCTTCACGTATCAAGCCTCCCTCAAGAGAACGGACGCCTCCCAGAATGGTATTTTGCTGTTTTCTAGTTGTGACCCTGTTTCTGGGAATCTCACTTCTGTCAGGCTCATAAATTCAGGTATCATGGCCCCAGCCTTAGTTTTTTAGAAAGACTGTTAGAGTTTCTTTTACTCCTAACTTCCTTCATTCTCTCCCTGGGTCCCCATCCCCATGTGCCCTCAGGTCATTAAATGTTTTGTGCGTGTCTTGGCTACTACACACCAGGGCCCCGTCCCCACTAAATGGAGTTCCTCAGAGGCAAGTGGCATCTTGTGACTATGACGTGATCTGTGCCAGAAATGAAATTTAGACCAACATGATTCACTCCCAATGGTATCTGGTATGTAATAAATTCAAAATAGGGTCACGTTGGTAAGGGATAGTAACCAAGAAAGGACTTTCATCCTCTGGTTAGGTCCACTGTTGTCCCCTTGAGTCCATGGAGGGAACTTGCTTTGAGAGCGCATGGGCTTTATTGGAGAGTTTACCCAGAGTATCTTTGCACATGCTGGGCCTGTGACTGTGGCAGTTCTTCATTGGGATTTGGTATGTGCCAGATCTGGGTTTGAGGATATGTGCAAGCCTTTAGGGAACATGCAGACAATTCTCCCAGCTTCTGTGATTGTTCTGACTCCAGCACTTGTCATGAGAAGACCTGAATTTCCTGGCATAGACTTCCCATAGACTAATTTCTGCATACATACGGTATTGGTACCAAAAGATTATATCTTTGCATCCCCAAAAAGAATCTGAAACTCAGATTTTTTTCCATCAGAGCAGACTGACTAAATGAAATTCCCTGTTTGATCCTGCCTATTGGCCTTCAGCCAAAGCATGGCTTTATGGATTCAGAAATTTGAAGAATAAATAAGAGGCCAAAAAAAAATGTTAAAGAATATGTGGGAGGAAATTTCAATAGTTCTGAAGCTCTCAGTGTTAGAAATGTAGCTGCTAATGTGAAGTAGGATTTTTTTTTTTCCCCTTTGGTTTCTTTGCTAAATCCTAACTGTAGAGCTCAAGAGTTGTCCATATTTAGAGGGCAACCGTTCATATTTTCTCTTCATTAGAGGGCAGCTTTTGAGTACTGGTGTCCCTGTGAAATAAGTTAGAGTAATCTAAATTTAAAATGTCTCAATACTGCTCCTGCAATTTTCAAATACTTCCAGATCAATCGAAAATAGAGATAAGTGTCTCCTTACAAGCCACATTGCCCTTGAGCAACATCAAGCTCTGGGCATGTTATTCCTAAACTGTATCCTGAATTGTGCTATTGTCTTGTCTTAAATGATATGTTGCATGCCTACATGACACCTTGAGAGTATTACTACAGAAAGAGTAATCAAATGGTTATTTTAAATTGACTACTGTTCAAATCTATTTCTAAACAGTGATTAGAGCCCAAGATAAATCTAATAGTTTAAAGTGACTCCAAAGCCAGTCACTTAATAACCTTTCAGGATCAAACATGGCTAAATTCTGGGGAGACTTTAGCTATGAACACTGAAGATATTTCCTGTTTCCAGTTTGAAAATGAGCGATACCTGACCGGAGAATTTTGGTAGGAAAAACACAATACTTCTTTTAAATGATGGTGCAAAAAGAGAAGAAAATAAGCAATGGTAAAACTAAACAGCTGGGCCATGCAATAATCTATCAATTTTAGCAAATAAATTATCTATAAGTAGATATCATATAAAGCTCAAAGCATAAAGGGAAGGACTTGATACAAAAGCAAAAAACAGGGAAAGTTATAAATGAATGCTCCCCCATAAAATGAAAAAAACCATTGGTAAAAGTAACTGATTTTCTGAAGTATGGAGTCAGTAGAAAAAGTGTAATTGGGGATGGAAAAAAAAAAAGGGGGGGGGGAAGAGAAATTAAAGATGGTCTTAACTAGTGTAATAAGTAGTGTGATACTGTGCTTTTTTCATTGGTAGAAAGAAGAGTCTTCTCCTGTGTTGTTTCAGGCAGAATAAAGGGATCAGTTGAAGTTTAGTAGAACAGAAGATCATGTGCCGATCAGATTTAATCCCCACCATAACCCAACAAAACGCTCATTTGAAACACGTCCCCAATGTTTTATAACCTAGATGATACTCATACATTTAAAGATATTTTTTGGCTGTGTCCATCAGTGTGTAACATCTTGAAATGACAGGGTATGTTAAGAAAAGTAATTGCCTCATTGAGGTTTTAGATCAAGGTGCAGCTTATTTGACTGAAGTACACATTGGCAGGATGAATATTCCTTTATGCAGACAATGGTATCAAGTAGAGGTGAAGTCTTTCACCTCTGCTATTTGGAGCCACTGTTCGTTTAAGTGGGAAAGAGCGGGAGAGAAAAGGTTGACTCAGGTAGAACATGCGTTATGTTACTTAACAGAAACCACAGCTGGGTTGTTTTCCAGGTAACCTGGATCCAACAGACTAACAGACACCCAGTCACAAAAGAAAGGGGGGAAAGTTGAAAATCAAATAGACATAAAGAGAACCACAGTAATTTTTGACTTAAATAATGCGATGCAAAAACAAGCTATATGCAGAACAGGCTTTTTCACACTGCATGGCAGTAAAATATGAATGAACTGGATGTCTAGAAATAATGTAATATATCAGCAAGACAGCGGCTGCATTTCCCAGCATAAAGAAGATTTAGGTGTTGATAATCCACAATTTAAAACCAATCTATGAGTCTTCCACTGAAATTTTGTTTCCACCTTAACAGTTGGATGTGAAAGCTGGAAATCCACCAAAGGTACAGACAGACGTCTAAAAGCTTTTGAAAGTAAATGCCTCAGGGAAATAGTAGGTATTAAGTGGAATGAATTTATAACAAATACGGAGATTCGTCAAGGAGTTGAACAAGTCTTAATCTCCTAAATTATCCATAAATGAAGATGGAAATATCTAGGATATGTGGTAAGAATGAGGCCAGATCTGATGCCAGACTGTCTGTCATGGCAGGAATGTCTTCAAGCTGACTGTAGAACATGTAAAAGGGGCTGACCAAAATAATTCCCCCATTGAAAAGTGCTTAGAATGGAAACATTATGGGTGACTTGACAAAGTTGGGGACACTAAAGGAGAAAACCAGATGGCTCAGCAGAGTCTTGCATATGTTTGAAGGAACTCTTGGCAGTGTAGGGGAAAAAAAATGTGAGTTGGGTGGCACCAAAGGTTTTCATCTAATATTTCATGTCTATTAGGGGCTATAAACACTTGGCAGACCTGTAAAATCGTTTTGGGACTTCTATCAGCACCGTTCCAGGCCTAATGACTAGAAAGTGCATATTTTAATACCAGAGTCCAAGCTCTGTCTGTCACTTGCAACTGGCAACTGCAGTAAGCACCGTAATTTATGTAAACTCAGCACCACCCACAAGTTTCTAAGATCAACATACAAAGTGGTTTCTGCCGGTATGAGGGAGAAAACGACCAGGTTGTCTTCCTGCATCCGGGTGGAGGAAGTCGGTGATTGTCTGCTTGCAATAATAAGAGAAGGCATGTCTGCCAGGGCCTCTTCTCCAAGCAGTGTCTTGGCTTCTGACCCAGCCAGTGCACCGCTGTTCTTAATTAGGCCGTGTCTTGACTGTATTAATATCCTGGCGTGTAGCTATCTGGGGTTGTATAGTCAAGCATGCAGTTCTTCCGTATTACCCGCACTTTCTCAGTCTCTGGAACCACATCACCTGCGCTGTTACGCTGGGGGCATGCTCGGTGACCACATTCCTGAAAAGGCGTCTTCCCTGGGGTGCTCGTCTGGCCCCAGAAGGCCTCTTTAGTGGCATGGCCGTGTTTAAAGACTCATGTTGTGTGTCTGCTGCTAAGTGTCCTACATCAAGTGACGCTTTGCTGCGTGCACACCGCTGTGCAGATGCTGGTTAGAGGATACTTTCCTACGGAATATTCTTATCTGTGGCTTTTTTTCCTCCTCAATTCATAACTAAGAATTGACAAAGAGTATATTTTTGAAAGGAGGAGAGGGATTCCTTGGTTTTCAGACATCTGGACTGCCAGGTAGTGAGTTAAAAACCTGTCGTGTGTCTTCTGTTTGTGCCTGTACCAAAGGCATAGCTGGGATGTGGTGGCCTGAACAGAGGCATCCTGTGCTATTTTTTCCGCTCAGCGCGCTCCTGCCTGGCCAGCAGCGATCCCTTCAGCAGAGTGAAAGCCTCGTTGGTTATACCTGCCAGCCTCAGGGAGAGATCCAAGATACCTTAGCCGGTCTCAAACAGCAATAGGAAACTGGATTGTACCCCGTACGTGTTTAGTTACAAAGGGGCAGGAGGGCTGTACCTCCCGAAGAGAGGGATTTAGACCAGGATTGGTTTGTTTCACTCCCTGTCTTTTTGGACTATAAACCTCAAGACAGTTTTCAAAAAGATGAGATCATCTCGGTTACCAATTTCAAGTACAAATGAGGGATGTTTCTTATGTCGTGACTTTATTCTCTCCATAAGTTAAATGACTTTTCCTTTAGCTTACAGTTACTGTGAGCAGTATCTACTTCATTGCTTCAAATGGTCTTCTGGAGCCATGGTAGTAAAATAAGATCTTTCAAATAATGAAAACCAGAAACTGGTTTTGGTTCTTTTGTTTTTTGGGGTTGGTTTGGGGTTTTTTTTGCCACAGTGTTGGCTGTAATGATGGAAAGTCATTGATTTCCTTTTGAAACTGTTTTTGAATTGTTTCGTGGATGTTGCCTACCTCTCTGCCCATCTTTTGTTTCTTGAGAAGCATCTTGTTTCACATATCTGTTTTGTTCCATGAACATTTCTTTTACACTTTATTTATCTCTAGTTTATTAGGCAGGTCTGTAAAGTTTGGTCACAAGCCAGGTAAAGTCATCAGGATTTTTGTGGTAGGGTAGTCACTGAAGTAACCAGGTGTAAGCAAGACAGAAACTGATATGACAAAAGGTTGTATAAAAAGGATCACGCAGCTTTACAAATACATTTTCTTGTGTGCAGCACATTTTTACTGCTGTTTGTCACACATTGAAGTACGCAGTCTCACGAAGTGTTTAGAGCATGTCCTGGTAATGAATCCTCTGAAAACAGAATGTAAGAGATAAAAAGCTGCTGAAAGGCAGGTCCTGATCGAGCTGACCTGACGTGGATTTTTGTTATTTGTGTCTAAGTTGTCTCTTTGAAAAGAATCTCATCCCATGCCAGTAATTTAATCAGTCAGAGCAATAGTAATATAAAGGCATAGCTTATGCATGGAAAACATTTTATTATGTGGCAGATAATTGTCACGGCTTTTGAAAGCTTCTGAAGAGAATTGTAATATTTTGGCAGGAGTTCAAAATTCTCTTTCCTACAAGGAACAGGTTTGGTGTTTTTTTTTTTCTCCAACATGTCATTTTGAGGTTATATGGTAACATCTGTCAGAGCTATGCTAACTTCTGTCATCCAGCTGTTATAATTGTGGTATTTTCCTTCCTTTTCCTTCTCTTTACTCTCCTTTCTGCTTTTTCTTTCTCCTCCCTCAAAAAAAACCCACCCACCAAAACACAAACCAAAAAAAAAAAAACCCAACAAAAAAAACCCAAACAAAAAAACCCCCAGCAAACCCAGCAAAAAACCCAAAACCAACAAAAACCACCTCCTTTTTATACTGAAACTTCAGGTGGAATGAAGTGGTTATAAAAGCATCTGTCAACACAGGAATAGTTTGCCAAGCCAAGTATTTGGGTTGGAAGTCATGCCTTCCCAACTGCTTGAAAACAGGAAGTATCTCTGTTAAGTGATGGATAGCTCTGCTTTGCTGAGAGGAAGAAAAGGCGCTTTTTTTTTTCCCCTTTTTTTTTTTTCCTTCTTTCTTTTTCTTTTTTTCGCCTCTGGGCTAATAAATGAGTTCTGCAGTTGTTCCAGGCATGTAAAGAAAGACTCCTATATAAATGTCCGTATGGGTGCACATGTCTGCGTGTGTACATACGTGTGTGTATGAATACACACACTAAAAAAAAAAAAAAAAAATTTAAACCCAACAATCCACTTTGTACATGATCGGTCCCTGTCAGAAGCCAGCCCAGGCACATCTTATCCCAGTGATTCCTGTAAAGCTCTCAGAATCTGTCAGAAACAGCCTGCAGGATTGCAACGGCTCCTGGGTGATTAATTGCCAAAAGAGTCTGGTTCCAGGTTCTATTACATGTAATTGTTATCTTTTCTAAAGGGGTTCTTTTATTAAACCCCTACCCCAAAAAAAGAGGGAAAAGAAAAAAAGAACTGACAAGCCTGAGGTTTTACACCTCTTAGACATACACTGAAGAGGGTGTGTTACATTGTTTATTAGCTGATGATAGATTTTTCTTTTCTCTTCAGTTAATTTTAACTTTACTAAAAAACATTTTATTAGAAATAGGGGAGGAAGAGCTGCATATCATTTAGGTGAGAAGAAGGTGAGTTCCAGTGCCTTCTCCACTTCAAAACCTCTCTGTGCAACCCAGCAAGGGGCAAAGGACTAGATTGCTCCTGCTCCTTCCTAAAATTGCAGGAAAACAGCCAGAAATTGGGACACCCTCTGTCCACGTGCCGCTGCAGTAAGGCTGCTCAGGTTGGACACGGGGCAAGAGCAAGATCTTGTGTCTGACGTCTCCCTCGCAAAGGGAGCCAGTGCCGCAGCCCTGAGCCGAGGCTGCCGCTCAGCACGGGCGCGGGGAGCACGGCGCAGCTGCAGCCGAAGGAGGAGAGGAAGGGGAAGAAAAGTCAGGTGCTGTTTTTTACAAAGACTTTGTAGCTTGAAAACGTGTCCTGAAAGTAAGGGCAGATTGCGGAGAATCTGCTAAATTGCTTCAGTTTTTGTGAGACCGTATTCACAAAGCAGAGGGGAGCGGAGCCTGATTCCCTGTTGGTGCCTCCATGTCTTTGAATACACGTAAGAGGCTTGATTTGGAGCTGAGTTTCTGCAGTGCCAAACTGGACTATCTGGAATTGTATATCAGTAGGGTTGCTTGGATTTGCACTGCTTTTACTGCGTTGAAAATGTGCTGAGTTACTGACAGGTTTAGACTTTTATAGATGGAGGCCTGGGCAAAGCTTGGCTCCCGATGAGCGCTGTAGTAATTTGTGCCAACTGGTCAATTTAACTTTTTGAAACATCGGGGGGTAAAAAGCATGGAGATACTGGTTCTGCAGCTGCAGGGTATCTGACTGCAGATGTTTCTGCCAAGTGAAGTGATTGAAACTTGGTTTCTTGAGATATTTTAATCCTATCTGAACAAAACCACATAAAAACACGCTCTGGTATTACCTGCATGGGCCAAGGAGCACATTGTTCCTCACAGTTGTGTTTACATGGTCTCATTGCTGCAACGAAACAAGTCTCCTCAAGTCTTCTTTCTCTGCATTTCCCTTTGAATTAGCTATATTAATCAAACTCTGTCAGTGGCAGGACTGTGATGTACAACGATTGGGACACTGATGTTACTGATTAAGAAGATGAGAATATTTTGGTGCGTCCAGCTTTGTGCAGGTTTGGAAATACAAGCCTGGCTTTTTGCTGAGTTTTTCTGCTGCCAGCAGTTTTTTTTAGATGGTGGAGAGGTAGTAACCCTACCACCCATCCCTCTTCCCTGCTGCCCTTTCTCCACGCGTGACCAAGACTGCCTGCGGTGCAGGAGGGACCGTGGGAGGTGAGTTTAGGAGGAGGCAGGAGGGCACTTCCCTGAGCTATGTAGGCGAGATAAGGCAGCTGAATAATCCCCGGTGCTACGTGCTTGGTGCCGCATCCCCAAAGGCAGAGGCACGGTACCCCCAGCCCGAAACCCCGCCGTCTGGCAGAGCGGTAAGGGCTGTGGTGCAGATGCTGGACCGCAGGCAGCACCGCTGGGTGCAGGGGTATACGAGCTGGCTCGGTGGTGGGGGGTGGTGGTTAGGGACCCAGCCACAGTGGGACTCATCCATGCCGGACATCAGGCAAAGGAAATAACGCAGAATCAAAAGCAGCTCTGAATGCTTTGGCTGTGTGGAGGCTCGATATGCTTTCACATCGACTCTAGAAATTTTTGCATTGTTGAAGCACTTTTAGTGCTGTCTGTTTGTAACTCAGCTATTTAAGTAACGCTCATATCGGTTTAAAATCATCACCATTAGTGGAAATGGCTGATTTGCTGTGAAACATGTAGGAGAGTATGTCTTTCAAATAAGTGTCACCAGTGGTTTCTATTGATTCAAGGAAGATGTTTTCCCAGGTTTTGTTTTAGAAGAAAAGATGAACTTGTTATTTTTCTGCTTACTGGAACTGTAGGCTAAACTGTTTTGCTGTAATAAGTAAGGGATTGATCTGTAGTGATTAGCTGAAGGTGTTAGTTCCTGTTGGTAGCCAGCAAAGAGAGCAATTTCAAATGATACATTGAATTATACAGGTAAATTTTCCTCTGTTGATGAGATGAACTGGAATTGGGTAAAAATCAGTGGCTGAATTAAAAGGATTAACTAATAGTAGTAGAGCTGGAGGATAAGCAAAATGAGTAGTCAAATCCTACGCAAGCACGGGAGTTTGCTTAGCAGTGAAGGACAGATTGCATTCTTTTTCAGATGGTTAACTCTCTGTATCTCTTCATCTTGGTTTGGACTTGGATGATATAAACTGTTTCCCTGTTCAAGCTGGTTTACTGTTTGTCGGCGTATCAAACCACGCGTTTGTTCCCTGTCTTTAATTAGTACTTCTGGGTAATGCCTGAGTAAAATGTTCACGCTGTGCTCATTGCCACTTGATAGTGCACATTCTTCCTGAACACCTGCTGTCAAACGTATCATGTCTTTTCTTGTCAACTTGCACAATGCTCCAGGTCTTGAGCAAGACTGACATGACGGAAGGGTTGTACAGCTTGATTTTTAGAAATCTATGTGGAAAGTGAGGTCTTCACATAGGGACTGGTAATAGGAGAGTGTAACATTTTGTAGGAGCTAGTTTCTAATAATAAAATTCTGTTTGCAAATGCAGTCTTTGAAGTAGTGGATGGACTGTAGGTTAAAGAAGCAAACTGCTCCACCCTGAGAGGAATCCTAGATGTTGTGTAACGTGACAGAGAGTAATCTGCACAAATCTTGGGAGAAGTACAAGGGTGGTGACCAGCTAACAAGTCATCAAAAAAGGGAACGGGTTAGAGATGTTGGCATGTGCTGATGGTGGTGACAGACATTGGCACAGAAGGAAGAAGGTGGGGAGGAGGAAGACTGTGGGGAAAGGGGCTCTTGGCAAGAAAAAAGCAGTGTTGCTTGACTCAGGAGCCTGTAATTACAAGACTCCGGCCTTGTGACACAGCAGGTAAGTGTGTCACCTGAAACAGAGGAGTTCGAGATTGCCTCCTGAAGCACCTCATGCCAGCTGGAGGGGGAATAAAAACCTTGTGGAACAATAAAATCGAGCTCTCCACTGGACTGTGGTACTTAAGTGCTTAATAGTGACGCTCTAATGTGTCCTTTCCCCTCAGCGCCTTCTAATTTTGGTAAGTAATTCATGGTTGCACAAAGGCTCCAGTAGCCTGTCTAGCAACAGGACGGTTGAGCTTCCCCTCGTTGAAACTTTCAAAGATGGTAAAATGCCAAGCGCTTCCTGGTCTGTTGCGTTGGGAGCGTGACCTGCTCTGGCACCGAGTGGGGATGACAATATCAGGCACCGAACTGAGCCTCGAAAGCATAGGAGCAGCGCCTTTATGGGAGCTGACTTCACTCCTGCAAGAGATAAATAGTATGGCACAAGAAGGCCCTTTCATCGTTGTTAACAAATTGACTTCCTCAGCCTATCTTTTACCTAAATACTTTCCACGCTTGCAACATATCTGTCCTGACATGTGGGCAAAAACACCGAAAGGATCTCACAAACAGTTATTGCTTGCACAGAGTACAGGAAGAATATGACGGGCTTTAAAATGCTTTACATATGTTCAAATACTGTAATGATGAAAGTAAAAAAAAAAAAAAAATTGCATTACTAAATTAGATTACAAGATATAGAGTACCTCTCATATTCCGGAGTTCATGTAAGTAGGGACCACGACCAGGGTTCATAAATAGCAATTGTTAACTTAAGTTGGAAGGATTTAGTTACAAAGGAAACAGATTGTTCTGTTATTTGCAGTCCTCTCATTTTCATCTGTGGTCTAATCCCAGTGGACTCCAAAGGCAGGATTAAACTTTTAGTTGCATTTTTTTTTTTTTTAAATAAATGTATTTACTTGAAAGGAAATGTCTTAAATTTAGTATAAAAATCTGTTCCTACTTGTGGAGATTGATTGCAGCAGAGAACATGCAGTAACATTGATTCTCCAGATGAACTTTGTTACCTG
>KL267351.1:37764-54621 GCA_000699545.1 Podiceps cristatus
TCTGCAGTTTACTGTGCAGCTTATGTTTTGCTAATGAAAATTTTGTCAAAGTTTGCCACATTTCTGGAATCTTATTTATTCTTTCTAATGTCAGGTTATGCTCTTGCACCGTTTATGTATGATCGTTTGTTGTCAGATCTGATTAAGAACGATTTTGATGAGTTAGGCACGGCTGTAGAAGTATGTCAATAGAAAAAGTATTTTTTCTATCCTGCAGAAAGCTTGTCAGCTGTGTGTGCTGCTGTCAGTGTTAGAATTCTGCATTGTTTTATAAGGTAGTTCTTGAAATGGCCAAGTATTCTTTGAAAAAGCTAACTAAAGAGGGATGCTTTTAGGGGGAAGAAAAAAAAAAAAAAAAGAAAGAAAGAGGAGGAGGAAAATTAGCAAAACCCTAAGGTTAAATCTGGTCCATTCTTAACAGGAAGCACAAATATTTTCCAGGCTTTTACCTATTTAAGTTTTCTTTCCTGAAATAATTCACTTCATAATTGCTCACAAAGTACACATTTTTTTGGAACCAGCTATCTTTTCCAGTGACACATTTTGAAGTAATACTCTAATTACTAAAGAATTTAAGCATTTCATTTTGAAAGGGGAGTAGTTTCTTTATTAAAATGTGGGTTTGCTATTGATGGTATTATGTGTTACATGACAATTATCTCACTTTCCTGGTGCTCCCCTGAAGAATATTGTATCTGTGTACCCCCAGTAACCTTTCAGTGTTTGTGCGCTCAGACCCCTTTTGTAACTGTTGTGGTAACAACAAAAAAATTACATAAGCTTGCAAAAGAATTGCTTAATGGTATGAAGTATTCTGGTTTCTACCAAAACCCCAATTACTTAATTTTGTGCCCTTCCTGGCCTACATAAATTATGCAACCCTCACATCTCAACATCAGTGAATTATGTAGCTCTGCACACACATCAATTAATTTTGGCCCCATCAACTTCCCACCTTCTGTGTGCTCCTAGCCTCAAATCAGCTTTGCATCTCCCAGCCGCAAGCGGTTAATTTTGTACTCCCGGCAGCTCATATCTGCCTGAACCTGCAGCCCCGCTTCAACTCTTCACCCTCCCCCACCTGCTTCTCCTCCTGCACAGCCAACCTCGCTCCTCCCGCCGCTACCGCCTTCTCCTGCCAAATTTCTCCTCCTCCACCTCGGCACCGAGGGTCAATTCCAGGCGGCTTCACCTCCCGCCTCGCCTCGTAAGGTCAGTGCGGATCCCACCACCACCGTGCCCACTCCAGCGGGGCTGGGCTGGAGGTGACGTGGGTGTCCTTGTCGCGCTCTACACCATTCCCAAAGAGCAAATTGCAAGACTGAAACTCCATCTTCTGGAACGGCCCATGAAAGTCATTGCGCGCTTGGGGCAACCACTTTCAAAACCCGTCCCATGGGGAAGCCCGCATCATGCAACACCCCGCTCAGAAGAGAAATAGCTTCTAGGTCTGTAAATAAAGTGGCGTTGAGGAAAAAGGTGGTGCCAGTATCCATCAAACTCGGCACTGCTGCCAGCAGCAGAAGCAAGCATGACCTGTGCCTCGGTGATAAAGCTGACACCGGTGCTGCAAGTGTCCACACCAAATGCTGCATCAGGCTTCTCGTGGCAACCCAGAAAGAGCTCATTTTCCTCCAGAAGAAACTTCAGTCTGTAAAAACATCAAGAAGGGTATCTTGTTCACTTGTTACCGGCCTCTACGTGCGGCTCAGTTCTGAGTCCTGAGTTATTTTGGCCAAAAAGGAAAAGTATCTCCATGAGAAGTATGCAGAGACCGAAAGCTTCAACATCCAGCCTGAGAAGGCAACGTGATGTCCTGTAGATGAGAATGGCTTCGACCTGCCGTTGCTCTCCGATGGGCAGGCAAAAGAGCCGCTCTGCAGCCCACCCCTCGCTGGGGGTTTGCTCTCCAGTGATGCAGGAGACTTTCAGTTCCTCAGGAGCGTGGAGAGGAGGGGACAGCGGCTTGCCAAAGGGAAAAGGATGGTGACAACAGAGCAAGGAGCAGTTGGGATGTGGCCAGGATCTCCCCGTTTCCCACCCAGCTGGACTGTCGGGAGGGCTGGTGGAGACCAGCTCTCGGTTCAATCTGCTTTTTTCTCCGGGGGCAGGAGGGAATTTGACTCTCCTCTCAAGTGAGGTTGCAGAATATTTTCTCCTCTCCTTTTTGTCTGTGTCCGTTTAAGCAGCAAGCGCTGCAGAGACTGACTTGTGCTGTTTTGTACGGCTCCCAGCACATCTGGCTGTCTTGGATAGGGTCCCTAGGCCCGATTGTAGCAAAAAGTAATGATAGTGTGTTTAAAACTTTGGCCTCCAACTATGACTATATATAAAATGCAAAGCATTGGGGACAAACTGTAGGAAATACAATTTTTAGTAACTGAGAAAAAAAAAAAAAACCAAAACCACATTCACTCTTTTACATCTGCAGTTGTGCTTTGCAAGCACGGGTGCTCTGTCATGTAAAAGACTGTCTCGAACTGAAAGCCAGTGCAATGCAGGCGAGTGCTTGGTCCCAGCTGATGGGCATCCCAGTTTTTTTCCCATCCCACTTGCACAACAACCGTGGTCATTCATCAGTGCGAAGCTAAGCTGGCTCTAGAAAATGTTCTAATTATCTAGGCTTCCTGATTAAACCTGCCTTGATTTAAAAGAGGCATTCCACCTTACTCATGTGAACATCTCCTGTTTCTTCTAAATAATAGAATTAGCTATGGGCATTTCCTTAAGAGCATGCAGAACACAATTGCAGTATAATTCCTCTCCCTCCAAGCCTGGTCTTGAAATATGCAAATTTCCCTTTCAAGTATGTTGGCAAAAAATGGCAACATCCTGATACACACATGATTTAGACACTGAATTACACCCTGATTGAGTTATCATCAGTGAGTGGAGTTCTTTGGTGAATGTATCGAGAGTGCTGTGGAAAGGAGCACAGTCTGCTGAAGAAGTATCAGTGGGTAACTCGCTGCTTGACCTCCTTCATAGGGATGCGGTGCTGGCTGCTGCCAGGGTTCTGGGCTCGATACGGACCTTTAGTCTTCCCAGCACAGTCTGCTACGTCTTTGCGGAGCTCAATGCAAGACACCTCAGTGCCGTGTGCTGTCTGCCGAGCGTTTTCATGTTCCGTTTTAAAAATAACAAGACATCTCTTAACATTCAGGATACATTTTTCCATTCTGAAGCACCACAACAGTCTTTTTAAAGAAACTCTAGGAAGGGTGTTAACTTGATCAATGCTGTGCAGGAAGGAAAGCTCTTTCCTACTATTTTTTCAGCATGACTTTCACTGACATGATCAGGCTGGGAAAAGACTTATTGGCTGACAGCCCAGGACAGCCATGCAATATCTCTAGTCATCTGGAACTCAAACTACTCTGCCCAAGGGAGAACCATAACATAAAAACAATTTAGGTTACATGCTGAATCTTATAAACATTGTTCAGTTTTTAAAAAATAGTTTGAACGCTATTTATGTGCATTCGCTATGCGCATTTTTTTCCTCAAATGTCAAGTAAGAAAGGCTGGGCAGGTTTTTACTTTTTTGCTGTACGCAGTTTTCACAAATCTTGCAGATTTTCAGAAAAATAGGAAAATGAGCGTCCTCTCTTCTCATAAATTTAAGAACTTGGCTTCTCCTGTGTATTGGATAGAATTGTTTTATATATAGATAATGTTAACTTTTTAACCTCGTCCAGAAACGCTGGTTGGAGGGGCCATCCAGCGGCCCCGCCGTCCCCCCTCCCGCACAACACTGTCACCAGTGCCAGGTGGGGGAGGGCTTGGCTTCGGCTGGGCCAGCCGCAAAACCCCCCAGGGCAGAGGTTCCCGCCCCAGTGACCGCCCCTTCCAGAGATTTTTCCTCCCCCCCGAGTCTGAACCCTCCACGCTGCCCTTTGTGGCCGTTGTCCCCTCTTACGTTGTCTGTCGCTGCTGCCCAGAGCTTGCTCTGTCACCTTCCCACCGCCCCGGTGTGTTTAACCTGTTGAACCCTGTGAAACCAAAGTACAACAACCACTATATGTGTATGAAACTGCAAAGTTGGGGCCTCAGCTTTTAACTGTATTCATCTGTTGAATTTTCAATAGTCTCGTGGCACAGGAGAAGGAAAACCTGTTTTTTTTTCCCCAACAGTTCAAAGTTGATGCTCAGTGTATGAAACTGTAGTGCTTCTGCAAGCCTATGGTTTTTCTTCTCCCTTTTTGAAGCTGAGCATCCCTGGCCCCTGTCTGTTGTTACCTTATTTTGCATAGAAACTTGAAAGAGTAATCTGCTTTTCTGTAAGTGTGTTCAGCTCTGATAATTTGGGATAAAGCAAGATGAATCCATAATGTAAGCTTCACATCAAAATCTTTTTTTTTCTTTACTTGTTGTCTTGATTGAAGTTCTGAACTTGGGATGTGTCCATTGCCATTTGTCCTTCTGCCAAGTCCTGACATTTCAGCATACCCTGCAACAAGCCTGAAATTATTATTTCAGGAAAATGACTATGATTCCTTTATGATGCCTTTTTTTTTTTTTCCAGAAACTGGTATTTCACAAGCTGCGTGGCCTTACTGTCTTTTCAGTGACTGATCCATAGGAGAATGACTCCTCTTGCACGTACCTTGTTCGTTCTTGTGCAGCTTCTTGCTTTTGCTGAAATTGTTGGTTATTTGGCAGTGTTGTTGTTTTTAAAGGAGTTGTGATTTTTACTTTCTTGATCCGATGTGCTGCGTGTTACAACTTTTTCTGTGATGCTTTCATTGCAGGCCTTGCTGAGACCAGGACGAATAGACAGAATTATCTACGTGCCATTGCCAGATGCAGCCACTCGTGGGGAGATCTTCAAACTTCATTTTCAGTCCATGCCAGTCAGCGATGAAGTCTGCTTAGCGGAGCTCATCCGGCACACGGAGAAGTACTCAGGAGCAGAGGTAAAACTTTCTGAGTGGTAACGGCCACGGAGTTGGTGCACAAAGTTGTGTCTTTAAAATTGAAATCAACCTTCATCCAGATATCATCCCTTGAGTCTTCTCAAAGTTGTAGAGGGAGTTATGAAAGGGAATGTTTGAGATATTTCTGTGTTTCTGCTCAGAAAGCAGAATACAATCTGTGGGTTTTTACCTTCAAGATCTCCATCAGAGGATTGTTGCCAGGGAAAGGGTGTCTTCTAGGGTGAGCCTTAGTATGATCATGGGTGGCTTCGTTAAGGATGTGCTGGCAGGAGGAGTGGAGGGAGGTGGGGACAAGTGCCCCCAGGCTGCCCAGGCAGTTCATCTGAGCCTCCCCACATCCCCAGGATCTTTTACATTTAGGATTGTAAATGAGAGCCTCAGGTGGAGGGAGGAGAGACAGAGCTATGAGACAGTGTAGGGGAATTGCAAGGGAGTCACTGGTCACTTTGAAGCTCTTATTTTCCTATTCCGTATAATCCAGACCTCACAGCATCACTTCTTGTTATAGCTCGTTGCTTTTAGTGAGTCAGCTTCTGACAATGGACATCAGACAATTATTTCCTATCCTGGCTAGAAGGAGAAACTTTCTGAGATGCTGCTGCCTGGCAGTTATAATAAGCATTGGTACATTAGTGGCCACCGCTCTGCTCTCTGAATATTATTCATGTCAGTGTCTCGTGAAAGGATATTTCATTTTTTCCTCATTTTGATTAATTGAAGGTAATTATATTAAAAAATTCAAAGAATGTTATTGAGGTTGCCAATTTGAGCTCTTAAAAGGTACGAAATACCAGATTTAAAATTTCCACCTTACTGTAGCCAGCCTTAGTGTATGCATTATCGCACCATCTTTAATTACATAGTCACCTTCTGCTTTTTCCATAGCAGAGTGGAAAATGTGATGTGCTTGCCTCGGCTCCCCCATCTTTCTGTGTGCTCTTTGAAAGGGCAGGGCAACAAGCTAAACTTTTGTCTTGGTCCTGAAGGGTTGACTGTAGAGTACTCCTATAACGCTGAAGGCCCTTCTCAACTGACTGGTCATTGGATATGCTCCCAGGCAAGACTTTTGCTCATTTAGCTACCACTTCAATGCTGATCTGCATTGCCTACTAGTAACCTCCGGCTGGTGAGGGCACTGCTGCTGGCGCTCCAAGCCGAAGGGACAGGGTCAGACCTTGCCATGTGCAGCAGCAGTGTCTGGGCAAACCTCCAGGCTTGTTCCGGGAAGCTGCGTCATGGCAGACACCAAAGTCAAACCCGCAAGGGCTTTCCTGCTCCACAGCACAGGACAGACTGTGCTCTGGGAGCAAACGAATGAAAGCTGCGTAGCGAGGGAAGATGTTTTGTGTAGGACATCTTTTCGCCTCAGAATGTGGGATCTCATGGTGAAAAAAAAAAAGGCAGCAAGAAAAAGGATTACAGGCTTAAATGTTGGTCGGGAAAACTCTTGCAGCTCTGCCACCTTCATACTTTGGAGTAGTGACTTGAAACAGTACTGTGTTTTTACACAGATGTCAGTGATACGACTTTTGCTGCCCTGGGAAAATTTATCTGCTTCTGGCTGAGTTAGGAACCTCCAAAAACATAAATATAAACATACCCTCTGTTGTGTATGGAAACTGTCTTCTTACCAGGCAACAATTGTAATGCGTGTGTTTCAGAAATTCCAAGCATATGGGGATTTCCTTTGGATCTGGATCAGCTGAGGCTCTAGTGGTGAATTCTTGTGCTTAGTTGATAATCAGTCACAAATGTCTTGGTGCTGGCTTTGTACAGAACCAAAAAGGAAGTTAAGGGGTCATTGAGTGCAACTACAGACTAATTGCAGGGGAAAAAAGCCTGCCTGTTTCTAATATGGCATTTCTCATGAATTTTGCTCTTTTGCATCATTCAAAGAATTATAATAATTGGGACGTAAAGAGTAAGTCCAGAAAAAGCCTCAGTCGGTGTTCCTTGGAAGAATATATACGAAGTCTTGGCAGTTGGCACACACAGTGGCCAGTTTCATTAAAGCCTTTTCTTCCTGGTGTCTCCAGCTTCCCAGCTTTACAAATAGTTTCCGCTGTTGAATGGCAAGTTCCCATTCCACTGTTATAGCCTTTGTTTAGAAAAAGAAATGGAGAATGCTTGGGCTTGTGACTAGAAGATGCTGTATGAATAGGGAATTGCATGTCAAGATGCGTTGAATCATCCTGACATGAGCTGAATAAAGAGCAAGTAAAGTGGATAGTTAGTCGGCATCTGGCTTCCAACTTGGCCTTTTTTCAGATCAGATATTTGTATGTTTTTGCCTGTCATCACTTATGACCAGTTATCTCTATTCACCTGCTGGATGTACGTTTGTCTTAATGAATACCTTTAAAGATACATCAAGATAGCAAAATAGGGTCATTACTTCCCACTGTTTCACATGAGAGAAGATGGGAGATAATTATGAGGGTGAATTACAATTTCCTTCTCTCATGAGTAAATGAAGTTTAATGTAAAAAAAAAAAAAAAGTGCATTAGAGGAGCAGTGTCTGTACAGTTAGACAGATTTTATTATGCTAAGAGTGTAGGTCAAACAAAGCCTCAGCTTTCTAGAAATATTTGGGATTTGAGTTCAGTCTTCATTTCCACGCCCCTTAATTTCCAGGCCCTTCTGAAGTAGTGCTCTGCAGCAGTGCTTGAGGCTCACCTTCAGGGATACCTCGGTGTCTGTAAATCGGGAAAGCAAGAAATCGTTTTTAGAAGTTTCTGAATAGCAAGGTTTGGCCTTGGAGCTGATGTTGACACCAAGCGTCATTCCCTGCTCCCTCTAAGCCAACTTCTTCGGCTGCGTCCCTGCCCTGAAGGCATCTGCCTTTTCCCAGGACTGCTTCAACCACTTTTTAGTGTAGCCAGTGTGACTGGGCCGTGTGCGGGGTAGGTCTGTTTGCCACAAGCACAGCCCTGCAGTAGCCGTATGCCTCGTTTGCGCTCACAGGTGGGCCAGTGGCTTTCACCGGTGTGGCAGAGGAGTAGTCAGAACTGCTTTTTTTCTCTGCACCAGCCTTTTTTTTTTTTTTTTTTTTTTTTTTTTTTGCCTCCTAAGAAATTTCTAGTGAAGGCTACACCCGGACAGCTGACGCCTGGCGTGGTTCAGGAGGAGGCTGTGCTGTGCTATGCCGCACCGCCGGCCTTGACGGCCCCTCCGCGTGCTGTAACATGGGTGAGGAGCGCTGCTACGCTCACAGAAATCTCTAGTCCTTCAAAGTAACAAAAATAGTTAAAGCAATAAACATTGTGCTGCACTGAAATTTTTACAAGGTTGATTCGAGTGTTTCTGCACGTCATTTTTGGGCAAAATTGCAGGAGATCTGACGTTTAGAAAACTGATGGTTATTTTCAATGGTTTTATGTATTTGGGATGTCTTCAGTCGGAGATTGCTCAGTCTGATCACAGCTTTTTCCCTAGAGCATTTTCACTGTTACACTTCGTGCTGAGGAGTTTTATCTGTTTGATTTCTCACCGTGCTTTATAGAAAGTACAATTAATGAAAGATCCAAGCACAGAAGCATTTAAAAGCAATGTGATTTCTTTGGGTATCATTTGCTTGTTTTCATGACACTGCTACAGCCAGGTTGCATTAGGAAAGATGGGCCTTCCCCAAACCAAGTGCTCTACCTTTTTCATTTGGGTTCAGATTAGGTTTTTCGTAATTACTGGCTGTTCTGTGTTGTAATGGATAATACGCTTTCTAGCGCAATTAAGAACAAAATTCTGGACAGTATATGATAGGAAATTGCTTGTCCTGTTGTTTAAGTTTTACATTGTCTCAAACAGAAAAGAAGAAAGATTGTAGCTGGAACATGTCTTGGCTGAGAGGAAGGACATGTACCCTTATAAATGGAAAGACTGATGTCTTTATAGACCTGTGCGGGCACAAAACCGATTGTATCATTTGCCTTTACAAATTAAGTGGAAGGGATGTGTCTGCCTTCGAATCCTTGGAGTGTGCTCTGTGAAAAGGGACGAGCAAGGGATGAAGACTGTTTCCCTGCTGTCAAAACATCTTGTTCCAGAAAGTCAGTGATAAATAAAAAGGAAAGTAAACCCAGTAGAGTGAGGGACCTTCCTTTATTGTCTAAGCCCTGGTCAGGTTACGGTTTTGTTACAGTTTAGAAGGCAGTAGTAGAGAGGGATGTTTTGGCAGAAACTGAAATCAAGTGTTGAGTTTTTTTGAGTTTAAAGTTGGTTAGAAGTAATAAAAAATTAAAAATTCTGGATATGATGGTAATATTCTTAAGATACGTATGCTTATAAAAGTAAGGTAATGGGACTGACTGCTTTCAAACTGGTGGAAAGCAGGTCATGGTGAAAGCAAAGGCTGGCATTGTTTCTATAGCATTACCAGTTTCCATGCTTACAGGAAACAATAGTAAAGCGGGAACCTGGGAACCTGTAAATCTTTCACTGGTTCTTAGCTGAAGTAGAATAGCTAATGCAAAAAATATCTTTCTAACTTTGCAATAACTCTCAATGGGAACAGAGAGAATGAAGGGGAAAAAAAAAAAAAAAAAAAAGCAAGCCAATGAAGGTTTGCTCTGGCTCAAATGACACCATATTTTATGCCAAAAAGTGTCTTTTCAGCAGCACACTATTTTGAATCAACTAAAGCCTTTGACTCTTGAATCATGTATTCTAAAACATGCATGTTCTTGTTTACCAGATACTGACATATTTAAATTATAAACTTTCATAAAAACCACCCCAAACCTTCCCAAACTCCTCTGTTGTAGAGGAAGGTACCAACTACAAAAGAAGGGAGGATGCGTTCCATCATAGGTGTATAGGAGGTACAGGAGGGTAAAGAGTCTTTTAAAAGATTGGGAAAGAATTGTCTCTTTAGTGAAGAGCATCTACAGTAAAGGTGAGAGAGGGTTTAGATATAGGAAAAACAGGACATTGACAAACTAGGGTGTGTTATCTTCTTTATATCTAGTTTTCCATGAAGGAGAAGTTCTTCCAAACTTAGGGAAAGGCTTTCTGCTTAAGATTTTTAAAGGGCAACAGATCCAATACTATATAGTAGCCTAAAGAGACAGGCTTTTGCAAGTGAAGGCATCCAAAAAAAAAAAAAAGAAAAAAGAAAACAGTGATGTTTCTGGGAGAGAGGGGGGGGAACCCAGTATGGTTCATGGTTTCATGGTTTTAATTTTTAAATGCAAACATGTTTGTTTCTTTTATGCTTAGTTATGCTAGATGCAGAGCATGTTCAATTCCCATTGAATTCAATAGGTGTTGAAGGTGCTCAGCACATCGTGCCTTGGGACTGGGCCCTCAGATTTTGGACTTCTAAGATACCACCAAAAAAATACGTGTATCTCATCAGAAATGTGGGATTTGAAAATATGCTTTGGTAGTTAAAGTGTCGCAGTGGCTGAAATGAGTCTGGCCTGACTTGGATGGATGGATGGCCTTTCTGTCTGAAGGAGTTCTGCTTAGCTCCACACCAGGATATGGTATCATAGTAAAACGTGATTTTCAAAGTAAGGAACGCCGTCAAATTGAAACACGACAAGATTAAGGCCTCAGATGAACCTCTGAAGTTTCTCTTGGAATGATGCATAGAGTCTATTAATTTATATCACTCATTGAGAAGTGAACATTTTTGTGTGGGTGGGTGAGGAAAAGAGATTCAGCTTTTATCCAATATGGTTCATATGGGATCACCACCTTCCTACACACGTTTATCAGTGTTGAGGATGTGTTTGGCACAGGTGGTTGGAAGGTGAGGAAATACCTGGCATTCAGAATGTTTTCCGAATGTCAGTGTTTGGGATAAACGAGATGAATCACCGGGAAGGAAATAACTAACTACATAGGACTTCCCATGGGATTTTGCTTACCGCTGGTCTCACAAGAACCTCGTACGTGCAGAATGTGCTTGGGCAGATGGGGAACGAGGACAGTGTGAGCATCTGGGTGATCACTCATCGGCATGGCAGTGCCAAACCGCAAGAGTTTGTGGCGTTATGCCGCCTCTCCTGCCCTGCTTTTTAGCCACTTTAGAAAGATCTAGTTCCCCTCCCGCATTTTTCAGAGATGGAGGGGCTTCGTTGCCCTAAGTGTGCTGATTTTCATCACATCTTAGCTCAGCTGAGACCTGATAAAGCACTGTTTGCATTCACCCTATGAGTATATAAAGCATGGTTGACAATTATCACGTTTATGCAAAATGTAAAGTTTGGCATACAGGAGAGTATTTGCAGTGAAATTTATGAATGGCTTGCTCATCTGGGAAAGAACATTTTATTCTTCAGTGAGATAATGAGTTGCTAATAGTTTAATCAAGCAGAGGAGATTTAATGCATCTGGCTGGAGGGACATGAGTGTTTCTGAAAAGGTCAGACCCATTAACAGCCCAGGAGGGTACGGTCAGAACTGCTTCCTAAATAACTCAAAGAACAGTGATCCTTAGAGGAAGTTGGGGAGGACGCCGGAGGGAACTTGGATGAGCCCCCAGGCGAGCACCAAAGAGTGTTAAGGTATAAAATTTAGCCTGCTTCTCAAACCTGGAGGTTTTTCTTCCTCCATACAGCTCAAGGAGCTGAACATTTTGGTTCCTTAAATGCTGAACCACTTAGGGTGCAGGAGCTAATTTCATTATGTTTTTTTCTTCCTTTCTATGTCTATTTTATTGGCACCGTCCACCTAGATTCTGTAAATGAGCACTTGTATTTGCTTTTGTGCTCCCTCTGTCCTTGAAGGGCTATTTCGCGTTGCACGCCCGTCGCACGCCCCTGCGATACGAGTGCTGCTGGTGTCAGGGTAAGCAATCCTCTGCTGACGGGGCTGCTCACTTCCCGTGAGCTTGTACAAGGCAGCTGCAGCCTCGCCAAAGCAGCCGAGGCCACGGGAGATGCCGGCGTTTGCCAGCAGCGCTGAGCGTGGCCGGCTTACTCTGCCGTTTGCCTCCCTCTTCCACGCTACCTTGCGCGCAGCAGAGTTGCCAGGAGCCCCGCTCTGAGGAGGCTGGCAGAAGGGAGGGTGCTGCCAGCGCCGCGGGGGACCGTTGGGCCGTCACCAAAACGCAGGGTTATAAAAGAAAGGACCTAGACTGATACTCTGTCAGCCAGCTTCACTTGCCCTCTGCTCTTGCCTGTGGCTTTGCTGCTTGATTCTCCCGGGTTTGGCTGTAATTCCTGGGAATGGAAAAACATGTTGCTCTTTAAAAGCACATGGGAATTCATTCCTGAAGGAAAAAATATGTCTCTTTAGGCTACTGCTATTGTTTTCTTTTAGTTTTATTTTTTGCCTGTGAGTTATTTCTAGCAACTTTTAATTTAATTCATTCTTTTTTTTTTTTTTTTTTTTTTTAAATCAGGCAGCAGGGCTTATTCTTCAGTGTCTTAAAGCACACACTTTCAGTATACCAGTGATCGCAAATGAGGGTACATAATGATCAGAGTAAAAATTGCATTTCCAATAATCAGGAAGGAATTGAAAATGTTGGTATATTTCTGCTTTTGAAGTATTTTAATTTATGAAATACAAATGCTCATATCAGTTCAGAGTGGTAGAATTTGCTTTTATGTTAAAAAAAAGGGGGGGGGGGGAAGAGAAAAGAAATTTAGCACTCCTCTTCTTCACACTGACCTGTTTATTCTGATTTAAACCTATAGTGCTGGCACTTGATCTTTTAAGTTACGATGTGTCACAGCCTATGCAGTTAGAGGTGAGCTTGCTGCTTTGAGTTTGACTCCGCTCTAGTCCTAAAGTATAATACAAGGCATACAAACTAGAGAAAGTCACCAAAACATCATTGCACTTCATAGAGAATGTATTCCTGGTCCTTGACTCCTATAACCAACTTCAGAGCTAGAAATTGCTGTAAATACTGAGTATGTCTTAGTAAGTTGGCAAAAGATCTGTCTGAAGTTTTTTGTTTCATTTTCTGTGAGTCCACTGATTTGTATTAACTTTTTTTTTTTTCATAAACAGGGTGAAAAATGCCAATATTCTTACATATCCATTGCTATTTCTCATGTCCATGGGATCAGTGTGTGTCTGACTGGCTGAAGTGCCTGTTATGATTACTTTTTAATGGTATACAATGTCTGACTATCAAACCTCAGTGTTCAGTTTACCTTTCTCTACATGTTTGTGCATTTTCCTCTCGGATATTCTGAGGCTTTCAAGGGGATTTCCCACAGGGGTAGCACTGAGGCATATTCTCAGGCATCAGCTTGGCCAGGGGAGCTGCAGAGGGCTCCCCACTTCTGTGGTGAAATTGCCTTTCCATCCTTAACAGAATCGGTCCTCCAGAAATAAGGGTAGTACTTGGACAGTACTATCCAAAATAGTTCTGATTATGATCTTTATTTGCACTAGGAATATTTAAATGTAGTACCCGAAGGCTAACTCGGATAGGATGTTTATACCAGGTGAAACCATGCAGAGGAACACCTTGTGCTGACCTACTTGTATTTCTGGTGCTGTGCCAGTTAAATTGCTGTCAGGGTGGAAGAAACGTTAATGAATGGCAGAGGAATAATAGAGCCCAGGTATAAAAGCTTATTAATCTACCTGAGGATTGTTGCTGTGAATGAAGAACGTGTATTTCAGTAACAACACTAACTGTTTACACTTCACTGAACTGCAAAGGTTGGAGAGGTGTGTGTGGATGAATTAAAATATTTGAGCATATGTTGGTATCTTTGTGTACATATAAAAGATGTTTGCCTTTGGCAGTCATCAGTGAAGTAACTGTTTCTGTCGTGAAAATTTGGAACCTAATAATAAAATAATATCTAATAAGATCAATAAATGTGCCATTAGACTGTGACTATCTTGAACAACAAATGTACTGCTTTTAAAACTTAAAAGCTGCCACTATTAAAGCTCCATTTGTATAGAACATGCCCCAACTATTGTACTTCCCTTGCTTTCTCCTATAATAGAAATAATATTTTGTTTCTGCAAAGTAAATGTTGAGTTTATTTTGGGAGGGATGATCACTACTGATAAAGTGTTTGGAGAGGTTTTTGGAGGTGGGGTTTCTTAACATTTAATTATGATACTTCCCATCCCTCAAAATGCATGTGAGCTGCAAGTTTACACACTTATCATCTCATTAAGTTATTTGAGTTTGAAAATACACTCTGCTGTATTCCTTTCAAAGAGGGGTTGATTATGTATAATTTTATTATTCCAAGTGATATTTTGGGGAATAGTTGAAATAACTGCTTTTGTTCTGCTTTCTTTTTTTATGCACAAACTTTAGCAATAACATTGTTGGAGTTGGAGGCTTTTTGGTGAGATTAAGCTGGTCAGCAGTAACTCTGAAACAGTTTGAGGACTTGTTAGTAGTTAGGATAGTCATTGATGTAGAATGTGAGAACAGGGGAGCTTTCAGGTATCTGCAGCCAAACTTATGTTGTCAAACGGAAATTTTCTTTTTTGTCATGTAACTTCTGTTTTCACGGTGTGCCTGAACACTGGCTGCTCATGAGAAGGAGAGCTGCAATCCCATTGAAGAAGGCACTTTAAGGGGAGCTATCTGCAGCTGGCTTTGTGTTTTGTATTTGAATCCTAACAGAGATTTGGTATTTGCACAAAACTTTGGTTTCAGCATTCAAACCATTGCCTGGAGTAGAAGCTGTCAAGTAATGTTTCTCAGCACTACAGAAAAGCTGATGGCTGTATGCACTACCGTAGCTCAGATATTTGTAAGTCAAAAATGGGAAGTTGCTCTTTCCAAGCTATCTTTTATGGTTTACCTAAAATACATATGGAAATACATAAAGCTTTAGATTGCCTTTGGCAAAAGGATTAAATAGTTATTGGCAGATGGAAACAGCACAATAATAACTCTGCGGTAAATTATTAGCTGTGTTAGAAGCAATTCCATGGACTCTTTTGCTTTTTAATTAAACTTTTTCAAGCTATCACCTAGTTCAAAAAGCTTAAGCATTTTGTCTCTTGGCTTTGAATAATGAAAGCGTCAAGGATCGTTGGGTAGAAGAAAACCTTTCAGGTCTTAGTCCTCTGTAATTTGTTCATGGCATTGCGTGTGCAGAAGTGAGCCGTTGGATCTGGGTTGACCACTTGCAGTGGAAGAAAACAGCAAAACCCTAGACGACTGCACTAGCTAATCAGTCTTGACATCTCCATTGTCGGGGGGAGAACTAACAGCATTTTGCCTAGTTGAAAAGAGCTGCTTTAGATTTTGTTTGTTTGGTGGTTTGTTTTCTTATTTAGGGAAGTTGGGAGCGGGGGGTTAGTTATGATTTCAGAGTAACTGGCATCTTACAGAGATTGACTTTGCAGTATTTGATTCTTCATTTCCTAGCAAAGTAAATTTGTGATAAAACTAGACTATTACTACCATACTTAACATTGCACAGTGAAGCACGCTATCGGAGGGAAAGGAGGAGGGGAGCAGCAATCTGTCTTCTGTTTTGCCTTTGTGTATTTTGGTCTTATTGTGCTTTTTACTGGGATAAATCAACTTCGTCTTTTTCTGGAACTGCTCCCAGTGAGCTCCCATTTGATGAGAAACTGATGAAGAGGGGAGGAAAAAAAAAAAATTACCTGGCTCATAGGTTAGACTCTCTGGGTATCTGCAGTGGGATGTTTCCAAGTATTTGCGAGTCTGTGTCAGGAAAACTCTTTCCACTCAATATTTCTTCAGCAGCCACTTTCCCTTGCAAGGCATGGTTTTTGTCACTCAGCCGAGAACGGGGGAACAAACAGAAGAAGCCAGAAGGACAGATTGTTGGGGCTTGGGGCTAGTGGCATGCACTGGGTGTTCAGCATTGCCACACGACCAAGAGCAAGCCAAAAAAAAAAAAGACCCAAACCCAATAGCCACATGCCATTTGCATTTCTGGTTACCTCTGCAAGTCGCAGTTGCGGCTGTATACCTGAAGAGAGGCATTTCGGGGAGTTCCCTTGTCAGGGAGGGCATACAGTGAGGCTACAGGGATGCAGACTCATCGCAGGCTCTTGTAATCAGACATGTTACCGCTTTATGGGATCTTTCCATTTCTGTGGTCATTTTTGCTTATTTACGTGTTATATAAACTGGGGGGAGAAACAAACCGCACTCCTTTTTAGCAAAACAAAATCTGCAGGCAAGAAAATGTGTTCCGTAATTTAGTATAAACAAGAGAGAACAAAACTTTTCTTGATTTCAACTTTTCTAGTTTAAGGCCTGAGGACTTCCAAAGAAGAGTTGGCAGTCTTGTTTTAATATTCAAACAGTAAGCACTCATCATAATAAAATGTCAGTTCTCTTCAGAAGTGAAATATAGTCCAAATCTTAAAAGCTGCAAGCTTATTCTTAATTTCTAACATTTGTTGTTACTAAATTTGCAAAAGTATTTGTGAATTCAGTCAAGTAAACTCAAGGCAGAAAAACTGGGATTTTTGAGGATTTTGAGAGTTTATATATAGAGATGCATATTCATAAAAAAGACCTTCCTTTTCTTGTTTATGATTTGCTTCAAGCCATCCAGAAGGACCTTGACAGACTTGAGAGATGGGCCCATGTGAACCTCATGAAGTTCGACAAGGCCAAGTGCAAGGTTCTGCCCATGGGTTGGGGCAATCCCAAGCACAAATACAGGCTGGACAGAGAATGGATTGAGAGCAGCCCTGAGGAGAAGGACTTGGGGGTGTTGGTTGATGAGAAGCTCAACATGACCTGACAATGTGTGCTTGCAGCCCAGAAGGCCAACCGTACCCTGGGCTGCATCCCCAGCAGCGTGGGCAGCAGGTCGAGGGGGGGATTCTGCCCCTCTGCTCCGCTCTGGTGAGACCCCCCTGCAGTGCTGCCTCCTGCTCTGGGGCCCCCAGCATAAGAAGGACGTGGACCTGTGGGAGCGGGTCCAGAGGAGGCCACAAAGATGATCCGAGGGCTGGAGCAGCTCTGCTGTGGGACAGGCTGGGAGA
>KL267351.1:54711-77988 GCA_000699545.1 Podiceps cristatus
GCTGTGGAGGGGCTTTTTAGAAGGTCCTGTAGTGATAGGACAAGCAGTGACGGCTTTAAACTGGAAGACGGTAGATATAAGGAAGAAATCCTTTGCTGTGAGGGTGGTGAGGCCCTGGCACAGGCTGCCCAGAGAAGTCATGTCTGCCCCATCCCTGGAAGTGTTCAAGGCCAGGTTGGACGGGGCTTTGAGCAACCTGGTCTGGTGGAAGGTGTCCCTGCCCATGGCAGAGGGGTTGGACTAGATGATCTTTAAGGTCCCTTCCAATCCATTGTATTGATTTTATATAGAAAATAGGTGCTATAAACTTACCTATTCAGAAAATACTCTGTTCTTTCCTCCTCTTTTTCTTTTTTTTTTTTTTTTTGTATACTTTTTTTGCCCTCCTGAGCCAAAAAAAAAAAAAGCTCTTTTGAAACTCATTGGTTGTCTTCATTAACCCTGGTTTATTAATAATAATATATATAGAAGACCAAGAAAAAGGCGGGGGAGGAGGGAACATAAAATTAATTTGTCTTCTGTCAATGTTTAGAAGTTGGAGGAAGAAAGTGAACTTGAGTATTTAGACAGTATCTTACCCTAGGCTAATTGTTTACCATTAAAAAGAGAGCCTGCATGCAGGAGGGAGTGTTGTGTTTTGGACTTACTTCCTTGTAACTCATAAATCTCGGCTGTATAAATGTTCAGTCATTAATTAAGGCTTTCAAATTAATCTGTTTCCTGACTGGACTTGGCTGATTTTGCATAGAGCAATGCTGTTGCCCAATTCCCAGTTTAGGAGTGCTCTCAAATGTGTGATATGGAAGTACGATGTTTATTGTGGGGAGTTAATGAACAGCATGTATGGAGGCGGCGGGGAGAGGCATTTTGTTACTAACATACAGGAAACAGGGTGGTGGTATAAAAATGGGTTTCCATACTTTAATTACTTCCTTTCCTTCAAACAATGGCAAAAAAAGAGACTATTTTATATTGATAAATGTCAGTCCCAAGCAGAAGTATTTTTCTTTCATTATAGGATAGCGTTCCATCTTTGCAATTCAGCTAGTTTACTCAGGATGATCTATAAACACAGCCAAACGGTCTCTCTTATGTGATGGAAAAAGATTTCAGCTTTTGTTAGAGGCTTTTTAAAAATTAATTTGTAATATTATCACTCAGGTAGTATTATTGCATTCATTTGACCTGCTTATATAGTAACAGAGTGCTCATTTGGGTTTTGTGCCCTACTTGTGTTACCCTTTCTATACAAATGTGTATATATTTGTGTCTCCTTTCTTACTTACAAAGGCATAATAGGAGCTTTTGCCATATATTTAATTATTTCTCTAATATTTAGGATTTTCAGAAATTCATATTTGGGTGATGATATGCACGATACACATTGCGCTATAAACATTCATGTTATCTTTAGCACTTAAAATACACAGGCCTGTCTTAGCAGTGATGAAAGTGCATCTACTAGCTCTCCTTCCAAAGTGGCCATCCCCTAGCTCATGCAATGAATTTGTTGTTAAAGGTAAAGCAGCAAAAGCTGCAACTGAATCATCCAGCCAGGTGTGGTATTTTAGAACCAGGTAGTCCTGCAAATGTACCTCATTTCTAGCTATTTCAAACCAAAAATGCATTACATGCATTCTAGTTCACTAGATGTGTCAGCTTCCTTCAGTTCTCCATGGGCAATGAATTTCATAAAGAACTTGTAAGGTTTCTGTTCCGAGCTGTTTAATTTGTACATGAAACCTAGACAAGCAGGAATTAATGATGAACATGAACAAAAAAGATCTCTCGTTACCTATTTGAAGACTTAGTGTTTAATTTATGGAAGTGTGTTGCTGCTCCTGTTTTCTTCGTCATTAAAGTACAATGAGATACCACAGTCCTCATCGATGTACCCTTTACCAAGGAACTAAAATACAGTCTGCAATCTGTGCTTGCAAATCTACCTTGAACGTGTTTTTTCATTACTTTTATATATGTGTTGCATTGAGGAAGATATTTGCTTCTTCATGGCTAATTAAAAATTCGTCAGGCCAAGTTTCAAAGTTTGAGAGAATTTGAAATCTGGATTTAACTCTTCAGCTGAATTTCATCACTTTTATCACTTCAACCAAAGACAGACTATTAATACCTCCTCATTCCTGGCCTAGTCAAAGTTTAGATTGTTACCCTACAGCATTTCAAAGATTTTCATGTGCATAAAAATTACCTGTGACCAATGGAATTATTTAATGCACTTAAAACCAAATACATGTTTGAGCTTGCTAAATCCAAGGATTATTTCTTTAATTCCTAAAGATTAAAATGTCTTCAAATTTAATGTATATTAATAATTAGATAGGAGAAATAACAGAAGATGTATCAAGCTTTTATTTATTTTTTAATTTTCAAGGTAAAATGTATTTTTGCAGCCATATTCTATTGCTGTCACTAACGTGATTATCGTTTTCTAGCAGCTCGTCTCTTTTAACCCAATGGATGCATGAACTACCCAATGCTGTTTTGCGCGATTAGTTTTTGATATAGCAAAATGATTTTTCCATGACTGAGAAAACCTTTGCATATTAATGGGATCAAAGAATAGGCGTGTACTGGGTTTCATTTAATCACAAAATAAATTTTCATTTCATGAAATTTTCATGAATTTCCCATTTTCAAAACAAACCTGCCACACTGATCACATCTTTTTGAAGCAGCAAACTCTTCCCCCCTTTGCCGTCCCTGCTCTTATTCCCATGAGATTGTCATCTCGTAAGTTCTTTCAGAAATAGCTCGGAAGGTATTCAGTGCTGTATTTGATAGTATCTATGTGCCACCGCAGTAACAGAAGAAATGATAATTTGCTTTATTTCTTGCCATATACTAAGTAGGACCGGTTGTGCAGTGTGCGGGTTCAAAATCAGGACCTGTATTCAAAATACCTGTTTGGGCATTATTACAAATTGTGCCTTTCGCAGGGCACGCGTTTGTTGCGGTCCCCGGCTCCTGGGGGACGTCACCAGCAGGTTGCATCAAGGCGATATGGAGTGGCTGTTTCACTGCCATTCTGACACAGTATCACTGAAAGAGGTACTTGGAAAACACAGCAGGGAAGCTTAGAAAGTTGATAAATTTAAAAAAAAAAAAATATATAAAAATAAGGGCAGAAGGAGACTGGCTGTATTCTAAACAGTGAGGCTATTTTAACAAAGCAGCGGGTACTGAAGACATTCACATTGATCAAAACAAAAAAGGAAACGAGAAATAAGGAAAAATTGTCAATGGGAAAAGTCAAGAGATTACTAAAACCAAATGTGTCTTCCCGGAAATGATACTCAATGTAAAGAAACATTTACAGAAAGGAAAATGGCTGGAAATTTGGAGAGACTATGAATAAATGCATTAAATTAAAAAAAAAAAAAAATAATAATACAGCAGAAGTAGTTCATCCGATTAAAAAAAGGGCTTAAAACTGCTGGCTTTACAAGGGAAAACCAAGCAGGTAAGCGAAGGGAGAGCCGTGGCCGGTGACATCTCCCTGGGGCTCCCAGTCCCGGGGCTCCTCAGGGCTCCTCATTCCTAAAGAGCCAGGGCAGAGGCCCGTGCAGTGGCCTTTGGGGATCATCGCTCGTGCTGTGGTTTCTCAAGGTGAAGAAAACAACGTTACTGGTGTTAAAATGATAAACCCCGTCCAGTCCTAACCTGGTCAGGATCCGCACGGAACAGGTTGTTCCCTGCGAGTCGGAACAACACTGATAACGTTTGGCAGGAATAGCAAATACGCATTAATATTTGCATGGTGATAACAGGGAGAGTCTATTTTGGGGCTTATATTTGATACTAATAATTCATCCTTGGGTTTGACATGATTCCTGAAAGAAAGTATCTCTCCCCATCTTTTTTGAAAGTGTCTCATTTTTAAAACAGAGAGCTTTTAGGCACTTTGTTTCTACCATTTAAAATCCAGCAGTTTTATATTGTACTAACGTTTAGCCTGCCAGGACTCTTTAGCACCAGATTTTTTTCATTTGTAAATAGTGAGGGCTTTTTGTTGTTTGTTTCTTCTTAATTCGTATGCAACATTTAAGGAAAGCTTAATTAACCCCAGCATGCAGGGAGAGGGAGAGGAAACAGTGTTCAGTGAGTGAGAATTTAATTTAGCTACATTTATACAGAAGGGATTGTATTACCTAAATCCTTTTTTATTATTATTTATTTTTGGATGAGTTTGGGGGCTGGGAAGGGAGGGCAGGCACGGGCTCTATAAAAAAAAGTGGAAGGAGTAAAAGTGCTTCCACAGATCTGGAAAACAGAAATATCATGAAGTATCTCTTTATTGCTCTGTAGACCTGAAGCATTGGTCTTACTTTTAAAATTCTTTGACAGACTCAGAGGTTAAATTTCCGTTTAGGAGGTTTGCAAAGCTTGGAAAAGTCATACAAGTTGAATCCGATTCTCAAGGTGTAAGCATAGGGCCGGGCTGATCCTAGATACAAAGGCAGTCTTTTTACTGTTTCTTATTAAAATATTTTTTTACTTCTGCTGCAAATTAACATTGGTTTGAACATTTTCTTTCTTAAGTATTGTTCAGTCTTCCTCATTAAAAAAACATTTCCTCCATAATAATAGGTTCCATATGTAGATGTACTATGTATGTAAAATGATACATATTAATATGAGTAATCATGCATGAAAATGTGTTTTTTTGCTTTTCACCATGTAATGACTCTTCCTCCTCCAGCCTCCTGCCCCCCAAAACAAGCAGAACAACAAGAAAACCTGTTGAAAGGAAATCTGCAGTTTTAAATAACTTTCCAGATACCGCGTTTTCCAAGTTCAAACGGAGCTGGCAAAGGAGGCAGCCGGGCGGCAGAGGTTGAGTCTTACTATTCCAGGAGGGACGGGACTTTCTGTGCAGCGTGGTCGATCCCACGCGCCTGACGGCGAGCGTACTGAAAGGCCTGGGTTCAGGAAAGCTGCTCACCATGTGCTTCGCTTTAAAAATGGGGGCAAGTCCCTCCTCCTTAAGCGTCCTCTATGCTGACGAGGAGGAGACTTACTCAGATGTTTACAGCTGAGCGTTGGCTTGAGTGTTTTGCTGAACTGAAGCGTTGTGGTGAGACGGAAAGACTTGACAGTACCTCGCGTACCGTCTCAGAAACATATGGGGAAAGCATTTCTTGAGAAGAAGGAAAACAAAAGCCCTTTCCTTTTTGGAGGTTTACAACAGTATTCTCAACATTTGCCAGTAGAAATAATGACCTCCATTTCACTAAAAAAAAAAAAAAGTATAAAAAGCCAAGTTACCTTATGAAATCTATGTATTTTTTCCATCTTTTGTGTATGATCATAACAAAAGGAAGATTTCCATGTGTTCTGGTTCAGTCTTGCAACATGATGCAATCAGCCAGTTTGGCCAATGAGATCTTCTGCGAGTATCCCGCAGCAGCCGAGCTTGCCGGCTTCTGCGGGGTGGACGGTGCAGGGAGGGGAGGTGGGGGAGGGCTACAACTGTTCGTCACTCCTGGCAGTTGCATGTGCAACAGCGCTTAAAAGGTGATCAGAATCATTTCCCAAAACAAAACGGACACGTCAGATTTTTCTTCAACCCAGAGGTTGATGACAAACTGGGAGGAGGAAAAAAAAAAAAAAAAAAGAATAAGATGAAGTAGTACAGGACATAGCTGTCTCATTGCTTACATAGAAAAAAATGCAGTCATTAATTGTACTTCTATAAATTTTGCTTTAGACTTTCTTCTGGTGAAAAATTATTTAGAAACACTAAATTGAATATCTAATTTAATTTTGTGTCGTTGCCTTAATTTTTTACATTAGAAAAAGAATTCAGAATGTTGAAAAGATTTTAAGTATTTCAGTTAAAGATGACTTTTTCAAGATTTCCTTTCAATTTTGCTGCTAAGTGTAATGGGTGAGGCTGAATTTGAACCTTTGTTTATTTGGATTTGGATTAAATGACATATTCTGCTTGGGAAATATTTTATTCTCTGTTCAGCAGAAAGCTTTTACAATTCTGCTTTTGGACGAACCTAAAATTAGAGAGAGCTTGGTTTTCTGGAACAGGCAGAGAATTTAAAAACAGGTGGGGTTTTGTGGGTTGGGGTTTTTGTTTTGGTTTTTGGTTTGGGCTTTTGAGGGTTTTTTTTTTTTGCACATGTTGACAAATGGCATTTTTGCTTCAGCATCAGCATCCGTTTCCAGCTCTCTTCCTACTGCACTTGGTCGTCGTTCCTTCATTAAGAAAACCGAGCCGACCGGGAAGCGCTGATTGCCTGCAGGCAGCACTGCACATGGACCCATGTGTTTATGTTCCTCCACTGTAGTTTTGAGGAAAGACTCCATACTTGAAAGATAACGCTTTCTATCTCAGGTGGAAACGGTAAAGTTGTAAGAAGTAGGTGTTAGAAAGTCTATAGAGGAATTTTTAGTTGATCCGTATCTTAAAACATATTCTGTTTTGAAAACATATGATTATACATAGTTGTGGGTGACTAATCTAGTCTATTGCTGCAGGTCATGGGAATAGTCATAAAGAGTATTTATTCTGAACATGAACCCGGATGCGTGCTTTCCCGACGTGTTTCCCATATGGTCTGTAAGTAAACAGTAAATCAGATAGAGAATAATTGAAGAAAGAGAAGCAGCGGGCACGTGGGGATCCTGCAGCACTAAAACTGCAGCCTTAGGTGGTTTGAAGCTATAACTTGTTTTCTCTCAGAAGCAAAGAAAACGGTTATGTGCAACAAAGTTGTTCCATAGCCCCAGGAACCCACTGAGGTACAGGCACCAATAAACAGAATTAAAATCTTTATCAGAAAAGCGTTGATGGAAAAGTGCAGAGAAAACTGGTTACCTCCAGAAATCCCGTGCCATTTGCTCACCTATGCTTAGTGCTGCAGCAGAGGCTGGTGCTTCTCTGCAGACTTCAGCCCACACACTGTTTTCCTGAAACCAGAGTGTTTTTAGGGAATTCATGGTTCCATTTTGACAACTCGACGTTTCCTGTCGTCATTGACCTTACCTGGTTGTACCTCACAGGGTTTATCTGCCAGAATGTCCCCGTCCGATGTGTGGTTCTCTGGTCCTCACAGCTCACATTGGGAAGTCTATACCCCAGGAACGTTGCAGGTGGTCTCTGTGGGATCTGCTTCGGGGTCTGAGCTGTGAGGGCTGCAAAAATGCATTTTCTATTGCATCTAAAGAGCACACGAGAACTCCTGAGTTACAAACTTTGTGCACTGGCTGTATGAGTGGGAGAGTAGGACTTGTGCTTGGCAGGAGAAAATGTATTTTGATATTGTCAGTTCGATATTCATGAAAAGCTTCAATCTCTACTCATTTGTTTGCTCCGTGTTTATCTGTTTTACCTGACTTACCTTTAATTCTGGCTGGGGAATCAGTCCCAAGACTCCGCGCTGTTGTTCCTCAGTACTTGTAGCCTAGGCAGTTTTTCTTTTAGCCACAGCGGTAATTTCTCCGTCACTGAAAGGGGCCATTTTGTAGCTCCAGTCTCCTAGGCTGGGAAATTAGCTCTTGGATGCAGCTCACATGGGTTTGCCATGCCCTGCAATCCCTCTGATTTTCCCAGTGTCCTTGCCTCCTTTCATGGTCTAGAGAACGTACGCACGTTCCATGGGAAATGACTGGGAGAGATGAGAGAGAAGTTGTTGTTTTCAGTCCAAAGGGTGGTGATAATATATTAGCACTGTTTATAAGATAAAGCCAAATCTCTATTTTCTGTTACCTCGTGAGACTTCAGCCTAGGGCTAAATGCAGCCACAGCCGAGTGCTCTTTCTTGTTTTCTAAGGGCACGTCAATGTGAGGAAGTTATCCTGGAATGAGATAGGGTGTGAATGTAAATGCAGTAGCTGTTCCAGCATAACATCCTGTGTAGACAAGGTCTTGGTGAAGTGACTAAAAGCAATGGAATGACTTCGGTGGAAGCTGAGGACACCGAGCCCTCCCCGCATCCCCCCCAGCATCCCCCCAGCAGCCAGCCCCACCGGCAGAGGACGGGCTGAACACCTCATCTCCACAGACTTTTTTTGGGGGGGGGAGGATTTGATGTCCAACCTTCTTCACACTCACTGTTTTTTCTGTCAGTGTCACTTGTGAAAAAGGTGATTTACTGCTTATTTTATCAATTGTCAGAATGAGGTAGAGGGTGATGACCAACAGTGTTGCTTTAGGTAACTTGTGAATGCAAACCAGACCTTAGCACCCAGTGTGTGAATGATGGGGACTGTTTTAGCTCTGCCATCTCCTACTGGCTTTTGTCATTCCTGCAGACTATGACTCAGGCTTTGATCATCTCTGCAGGTATCCACGGTCTGTGCTCTCAAAGCACTGCAAAAGGAAAACTGCAAGGAGAAAATATATACTTACGCCTCTCTTTCAGAAAAAAAAATGCAATGTTAATGTACTGTTTGCGGTGTCAGAGCAGTATATGTGTGCACACACTCTTCACATGCTACTCCAGGAGTTAAAAAAACTTTTAAAAAATCACCTTTTTAAATGCTTGTGAGGTTGCTACAACAGTTTTTAGACTTATGCTATGTGATTCAGTTGTTACCTATTCTTTACAGTCTGCTGAAAATTAGTGTTTATTTTTAAAGCGCCTTTTTCCAGATTAAGTAGACCATTAATTAGTCAGTGTGAGGAACAGAGTGCATTTTTCTACCACAGATTTCCATCATGTCAAAAACTCATTACCAGATGTAGAGATCATAAACAAACACACATGGCTGCTTCACGTAAATCATCTGCAGGATAAATTACTGCTGATCTCTTCTGATTAGATCGCTTTGTCTTCCAGCTTACTTTCAACCATGGAGAATATTTAGGTATTAATAACTCACAAAGCAATATACAGGAGAGCATTAACTTTCCATATTTGTCAAACATTTCAGTCTGTTGGGGTTTTTTTGCCCATGGTCTAGGCTACTCTTTTTTTCCTCTTGAAAGAGCTGTTGCGTAGTCAAAATCCTCCTTCAGAATTGGTATTTGCTTCTGCAAGGTCTATAGCGGGATATACAGATTGTCTTCCCAAAGCCATGCAAAGATGATACTACAGAAATGAACCTGAAATTATTAGGTCAAAGTCTTTGCTGCACAATCCCCAGGGGAGTTACACCAGCAGATAAATTGGCCCGAGGACATAAAAACCTAATGAAAGCCAGGAATTGCTAATTTAGGACCCAATCCTGCCTGTTACCGAGGAATTAGATCCCACTACAGTCATTCCCAGGGCAGCCCGTGGGACCGGTCTGGCAGACAGTAAGAGCCTCAAAATCACTGTAGATTATTGTGGGTCTTGTTATTTCCAGTAGGCAGGTGATAAATTTTTAAATAAGAACGAGTACCTGTATAAAGATAACATACATGCATGGGCATTGCTGTACAGGTTCTAACAAACTGGAGTCTGTCCCAGGGAGCTAATAATGGTCCATGAGGTTTAGGATGTGAATGAGCCCTGATCCGAGGAAGGCAAGCCAGTCCGGGTGTCAGCAGAGCTTGCTGGATAGTGAAAAATGACATCTGCGGTAGAGCCGAGACCTATAATCCTACGTTCAGTTCCTTAGAAAAGTCAACTGGCTGACTCCTGTTTGGGTCTGGAGCAGAAGTTACTTCTGTCTAACTCTACCAAGGTCCCCGGTGTGCAATGTCTCCCGCGCTCCAGCGGAAGAGCCCGTATTTCCTACCCCTCTCCCAACCTCTCCGAGAGCGCTGGCCACGCGCTACCTGAGCTGCCGACCACAGCTTCCTGCCCAGAGAATTTAGCAAAATTATCCAGCAGGGATGAATAGCCTTGTACGAGACCTTCACGTTTCTTCCTATTTTCCTTCTACTGGAGAGATCGGTATTTAAAAAATAGGTGGAAATCCTTAGTGACTAACTGTTTTATTGCCTGCTCTCTGCTTGTATTGTGGCTCTCAGCAAAAGCCCCTGGCTTTCTGTCTTGGGTATTTAACAAGCTTAGATGTGAAAGGCAGACGGTTTACACCTTGGGAACAGAAGATTCGGGTAACTGTGAAAATGAAGGTTGGTAGTTTGTAGAAGATCTTTATGTTAAATACATACCACATCAGGAGTTTGGGAACCCGGGATACAGCTACAGCTGATAGATGCTTTGCACATAATGGCCTAACTGTAACTAGTTTAACTACTTGCTGTTAACGCCATGTTTAAGATATAAAGCACCAAAGGAATGCGACATGTTGGTATCAATCATGACTCCTTTCTGTTACCAGTGCAGATATTTTAGCATTCATAAATTAATTTATTGAATCCTACATTAGAAATTGTGTCTAGTTCTAATAATGGGTCTTACCAAGCTCGAAGTTTTGCAGAAACAGTTAAGTACCGTCACAAAGTCAAAAAATGTCTGTCTTGTTGATTGAACATGTTCTGGTCATTGATTTATAGCTTCCATTTAGCTTCCAATTATAAAAAGCAGATAAGTGTTTTGGAACGTCTTTAAGCATGTGCTTTACTTCAGTCGTGTTTACTGACGTCAGGGGAACCCGAAGCAGATGCTTGTGTGCTTTCAGGAATGCTTTCTTGAAACAAGGAGAGAGGAAAAGAGAGAGCAGTCTCTCCTTCCCTTTTTGGCACTCCGCTTTTCATGTGTGAGTAACATATTGTGTGTCTGGTTTTGTTTAAGTTCAAGGATGGCAAACAACCACGTTCTGTGAAAACTTCCTACATCTTCCCATCCTTCTTTCTGGTTTGGTTTTTTTCTTCTTGCTATTGATATTTGGTAACCTACAGAGCCAAAGCGATGCGAAACTTGGAGGTCTTTACTGGGGAGTTTATTCTAGTAGTGCTTTATAAAGCCCTGTGGTCCCCCACTAAAGCCCTGGTTCCTTTGCTTGGTTTGCTTTTTTAAACACAGCCTTAGCACGGGCTAATGCTTCATTCGCAGGGGCTCGGGAGGGAGGGAGGTGGCAGGGAGACGGACAGGAGAATCTCACAGCTCACGACAGTTGGTTGGATTGCCTCTCTATACATAGTGTTCCTGAAGCCTGTTCTAATCTTTTATAGCTCTCATGAAATATATGGATACTTGTTCACAAGAACCCAGTAAAACTGTTGGTTCTTCTGAATCAAATGTGCTTAATGTTTGGATGAATTTGTATGCTGAGATTTAAATGGAAGCAGCACACACTACATACTCTAAATCTAAAATAACTTTACAAAATAAGAATGTATATACAGACTCTACTTTTTAAAAAGGAAAGAAATTGATAGTATTTTTATTCTATGATTTGGGGATTTACTTTTTTTTTTTTTTCTTTAAACAGTGAAGCATTTCCTGGCATGTTTGCGACAGCTCGTCAGGGTGTTTGTTGAATTCGCATGTATATGTAACGGTCACGTGGCTATCGCTGCTTTGCCAGCTACTCAATTAGTGTTGTGACAGACCAAACAACTGCTAAATGACAGTACTGAAAATAATTTTGCTCGTTTCTTGGGAAGTGTAAAGATTTTCTGCCTGGCTGTCAAAGTTTAAGGGCCATTTGCATTGCATCTAAGCTACATTGCATTGTAGCTTTTAAAGGTGAGGAGAGGAAGATTTTGTAAGCCAAGAGTGTACATAGCTGTAGCATTAACAGCTGAATATCACATCTTTTTCTCTCCATCAAAGTTTAGGTTGTGTGAAGAGGGTTATGGTGACCCTAATTATGAAGTCTAGTGCTGATCTCAGAATTTAAACCCGCTCTTCTGTGTGCAAAAATGTCAGCGTAAACTCTTGTTGAAGTCATGTAAACTAGATCAGGATCTTCTTTTAATAGGAAAATCGTATTATGAAATACATCTGTTCCCAATAGTTTTAAGAAATGCCTTGTGGCAATTAAAGCCATCGCTTGCGAAGAAAATAATACCAGGAAAATATCTGCCACATTTTTACTGTATTTTCCCCTTTTAGATATATACTGTGTTAAAGAGAAGGATCAGCAGTCCATCAACAGTACATAAATTAAGAAGTCCCTCATCAGCTGACTTAATAATCTGAGTAATATGTGTTAGCTAAAGGAGAACTGGAAAGTAGCGTGTACATTTACTGCAGAGCTGACTTGCTGTAAGGCTGTCAGGCAGTACTTATTTATAAAATCTTGCAAACGGAAAAAACCCGGGAAGATTACCGTGATGTGATGGCTACAAATAGATTTTTGACTTCCTGCTCACCTCTTCTTTCTCCTGCCCTTCGGACTCGGCTCCAGCGTAACAGACTGCTGGGGCTGCGCAACTCCCCCAGGTGAAGGTCAGCTCTTGATATATTTTTGATCATCATGTAAAGTTCTCCTGTTAGTATGTGGTCCCTGTTTTAACCTCTTTGCAGATTCCCCGATTATCCCAAATCACTTTCACATGGAGCTGAGGTTAAGCTTTATTTCTCTTGGCTTGTCCCTTCTGTAGCAGACACTTCCTCTTCACTTTGAAAGGACAAAGCGATGTTCAGCTGCCTGGGCCTGCGCCCAGCATTTGATTTATACATTATTTAATTTCCTTTAGAAAATTGGAAGCAGAACTTTAGGAGTGGAAGTCAGTCCTTTTCATTTGTTTAAGGATCTTTTAGGGCTAATATAATCATCGATAGTAGATGTCAGCATGATTAGGGTGACTTAAGGTAAAGCAAAGAAAATTGAATGCCAGGGGAAATTCTTTTGTAACGGCAAGGGTGCCAAGATTTATAGCTGTGCATAACATCTGTGGGTTATGAATTGTGGCATTAAAAAATGAAAATGGAAAATTATCGGGTTTTTGAGTGACATATTGAAGACACCTGCCTCCCCTCACTGCACAGCAGGCTGGGGCAAGAAAGGTTTGCATCCTTTGTGTTACATTAGCAATCATTTCTTGGACTGCAGTGCTCTGTGGAACTTAATTCAACCAACTAACTAATTCTGCAGAAATTCTTCAGTTAGTCCAGAGGTTTTCATTTGGGCTGACTCTGCATTCACTTCTGCAATTAGGTCTGCACATGCCCTGAAGTGACTGCCAAGACAATTTGAAAATTTCTCATGCAGTAGAGTCAGGAAATTAAAAATTAACTCTGGAAAGGACATCATATAATATTTGGCAGTGTGGCTTGAAGACCCTGTCCGCTGAGGGGCGGAAGGTCCTCCTCTTACCAAAAAACCCCAAAAAAGGAAAAAAAAAACCAAAAAAACCACCAACAAAAAAAGAAAAGAAAAAAAAAAAAGAATGTTGAAATATTTCTTCTGTGGGATTTTCAGTGACCCACAGCTGAGAGAAATAGCAGAAGGGGAGAGGCCTGTGGCATACATGTGCTTATGGACACAATATGACTTACTTATGGCCTTTAATTTAGTGAAATAGCATTTAATGACGTGGAATGAGAGTCCCACATTGTCTCGGGGCTCTGTGGCGCTCCAGCTGCTGTTCCCAACGTGGTTATGTGGGGAGAGGGAAAAAAAGACTTCAGCGTTGGAGCGTCACTGTGACTCTACGCCCATTGTCAAGTCTCTCAGAGTTACGGCATTTGATTTGTAAGTCGTTACCTCACTCGACAAGTGGGAGATGCACATTAGAGCATGAGTGAGACTTTCCGAGTTACAACTGCACCGTACCACCAGCCCTCTCTGACGCAGCCTGTGGACACACAGATTAGGCAGCTCGTCTGTACCCTTTTGGCTAAAACAGGTGTCGTCACAAATTTGGGCTGCTGAGGTAAGTAACGGTTGGTGTTGCACAAATGAAAGAAGCAATGAAATCCAGCTTCCCTGAGATATTTTGTGCATTTAAAACTCGCTCGTACCATACAAAACAAACGATTGATATTACAAAGTCTGCCAGATACTATGAAAATTATTATATTTGATACCGAGTAGGAAATGTTAAGAATATCCCCAGATCTTTATGGTACTGAATAATTGCAAAGTGGAGAGAAATAGCATTTATTTTTTTTGGTTCAGTATGGAAACCAGTGTTTCTGTGCTGGCATCTTGTATGTGCCGTCTTTGTTCTTTTGATCATCTTTTACCGTATTTGGAGAGAGGCTAAAATATTTGCTGTCCCAGTCCTAGTCTCTGTGCATAACATAAAATGGGTAAATATCACACTGGAAAGTGGAAAGTTCACCTTTTCTCCTGGTGAATTCCTGAGAAATTCTTATGAACTCATCTCTTGTTCAGGGGCTGCGGACAGTACCAGTTGCAGAAATCCATCCTAGGATGACAGAGCAGCATGAGCTAAAGCATTGCCCACCAAGTAAGGTGTCCTTTATTTTCTGCTGCTTCTGCTCACGGCCAGCTTGCCACGTGCGGTTGGATGCTGTTGTCCTTAGCATCCTCCTTCTACGCCTCTGCGTCATGCGAAGTAGCCTGCTAGGTAGGCTGGAGCCGCACTGAGGGCAGCAGTTCTGCTTTATTGTGTAATTACATAACTTGGCCACACAGTTCAGCGTAGTAAAATAGTTACAGAAGTCGATGAGAAGGACATTAGTCTGTGAAGAGGAGTGCATCCACAGCACTGCAGGGAGGAGAAGCAGATGTGCATTTCCTTCATCTTCTCCCCGCTTCCCCGAAGACAACTAGATTTTTTGAAGATCCAGGCTTGGATGTTTCTTGTACAGAGGCTCGCAGGACAGGCTGGGGCTGCTTTGTATTCTTACTCTTCAGGCTACAGATTTGAGAGCTGGCTAGGATCTGTACAACACACAGCACCGAGGTGTTTTCTCATTTTCTCTTTCCTCCCTTCTGCCAAAAGCCCTTCCAGCCCAAGGGGCCTGTCTGTCTTTCCTGTTGCTCTCCATAATAGTTGTTTCCTTTGTCTTTCTTTCCTCCTTTCTCTTCATGGCTGTTTGGACAAAGGGAGCTGATACAATTCCTCTCGCCAGTGGTGCAAATCAAAACCCGGTAGATCGAGGGGTGTCAAGTCCTTATGGGAAACATGGGGGGCTGCCCACCTGAAAGGGCCACTCGCGAGGCCACCTGCACCAGCAAATGCCTCTCTATATACGCCAGGAATGTGTTTTTCTTAGTTAGATGCATCTTGCTTTCTCTTTTGAACTGGCAGATGAGTGAAAAAGAAGTTGCACAAGTGAAAGCATTTGTACGTAGGCTCAACAGGTCGCTAAGCTTCGGTGTGGTTTAAACCCGCTTTCTGCTGCAGTCTCATCCTCTCCCTGCCTTCAGAGCCTTCCTCCCTTGCCTGCCTTCCTGCCTGCATCCTGGGTGAGCCGGTTCAGGGTGCTGAACCAGCAAAGACGTACTCTTCGGTGTTGCTTGATTAGGTTGCTGCTGCTTAGCATTTGAACAGGCTTATCGAGGGGTCGGATGAAAAAGAGGTGCTGCCCAGTGCATCTCTGGTTTAGATTGACCATCTGGAAGCACAGGTCCCACTGTCATGTCTGTCTTCCTGCTGTTTATTGACTCTCCATTCCATTAAAACGTACCCCTTACATAAATCCTTAATTGTTAGTACACCGCTTTTCTTGTTTCATATATTTATATATCATTCATTGTTTTTTCTTGCTATATAATTACTTCTTTTCTTCTCTTGCACAAGCAAAACTTGCGTTAAACTTACTTTAAGTTCTTTACCAGCCTTTTTGCTTCCTCCTTAAGGAGTAACAACCGTACACAGAGGCATCTAGCTCTGGCTAACAGCATTGCTTTCTAGGTCTGCCTCTCCTCCCAGCCATGTTCTGCCTCCCTGGAATTACAGGCACGCAGTAGCCCCCCTCCCCGATTTTCTTGGGAAACATGAGCACCTGGGTACCACGGGAAGCTCCAAGAGGTAAACGTAGGAACAGTCTGAAATTCCTCTAGTGTTCTGCCGAGGAAATAGATACTCCACAGGAGACATCTCGCACCTTCCAGGAACTGAGATCCAAGAAATGAAAAATCAGGAGAGCTTCCATTAAGGACATTATTCGTCTTGCAGTCTGAAGGCCCTACACAGCAAATGGCTTTTCTCACTCCCTGCCTCAACTCAGGATGTGTATGCATGTGTAAATAGCCATACGGAAAACCAGAAAGCTTACCGCTCTCTTACTCTCACTACTTGTATGCTTTCTATCCAAATTGATAAAAACACTAAGACTCCAGAAGATTTGCTAGACTTTCTGGCCATTATTTTTAACCGAGTTTATCTGCTTTTACTGTATTGTATTATGGTATCTCATAGGTAGGTAACTACAACCGCAGTTGCTATTAACCCCACTATGCAAGATTCACGACAGTATTTGCCATAGCTCCAAAAACAGGACGAAAGGGAGAGTTTAAAAAAACTTCATTAAAAAAGAGTTTTTTGCTTGCCTTTTTGCTGGGTGGATTCAGAAGTTTAGGGCTCTTTTAATGGTGATATAATGTAATAGAAATGCTGCTGGAATTGAAAGGAGTTGAAAGATGGTTCTAGACTGGCTGTGCTCTATTGATGGAAAAAAAAAAAAAAAAAGCATTTTTAAGGAAGGGAGGGCACTTTTCCCAATTCCTTTTGCAGAATCACTTTTATTTGCTTTGTTTTGATAGGAGTCTCTCACAGGTTGAACTTGAGAAAGGAATTGCTGGTTTGAGAAGCAAAGGCATGAATTATTTCTCAGCGCAGGAAATACAGAGTATGCTGAATGTATTGCCCAACCTCATATCTATCTGTCTCAAAATCTGGAAAGAAAGCAAGCAAACACAACAACTACTTAATAGCTACATTATGATAGGTTTCACAATGTAGAAGCTGCCGAATCTGTTTTGCAGGTTTTTTTCTTTTGTTTTGCTTTTCTAGAGAGAAAATTGTGACAACTACAGCTAATGATGGCCTCCAAATCTTCTAGCTTTAAATTTTTGGTTGTATAATTCAATCTGTCTTGCTAGCGGCATTCAGCAAAATAACGTTGGCTCTGCGTGCAGATCCTCTGTAGTAACAGCATACTGCGATTGAGAACCCAGTATTCTGTTAATTACTTTTAATTAAAATGAACGCGCGCGCACACACACATGCGCACACACACACATATGTGTACGTATAGAAAGATTGTTTTTTCTAGTAGCTTGGCTTCCTTTTCCTCATTGAAGGGAAGAAGTTAAACTTTCTCAGTAAATATTTATATAAAAATGAAATAATTCTGAGGTTAACCAGAAATGCAGCTTAATCTTGTATAGAAACATGTGTGTGATTTTTTTTTTTTGTTAGTTGCAAAAATATAGCTGAAACTTGAAGTTGGCAGAGAGTGCTGTTTAAAAATATTTAGTCTCAGCATGTAAAAACTCGTTTTGTTGCGGAATTCCTTTGTGAAAGGTGTAGCTATGCCATGTCTCTGCCAAAGTGATGGGAGCCATATCGACAGAGTGCATTTTGGAAAATAGCTGCATTTGGGGCTTGTAGTTACAAAAGTTAAATTGGAATTTACATGTTTTATATATTGCTTGGAAGGATAGCACATCTAGTAGTATTTTTTAAGAGAGTGGAAAGAAGCAAAAAGAGAGCTTGCAGATGGAGTCAAGGCTCTGCTCTGTTGGAACATGTCGGGATGAGCAGAGGTATGCATGATGACACTCAGCATGGAGCACTGAAGGCTCTGGTTTATTCTCTTTAGCTGTCATCATGTGCTATAGTTATGATACATATGCTTAATTTTGGCTACATACCTCATCTTTCCCTTCTCTTCCCTGGGCGTGTTTAAGCTTTATAGAATAATAAGAGCTACTGATACATGTGATACTGTCTGCTGCCCAGGCACAACCCGTGCTCACTTTTTGGTACTGTAAGAGCAATTAAATGCAGCATTTTGTGGTTGCTGCTGTCTCCTTGATTGTTGCCATGATGGCATTGACCCACAAGAACCAACTGGCCAGCTGTCTGGCTCAGCCCCTCGCCGACATGCCAGGCTCTGCGGCAGCGGTGGCTGCGGCAGGTAGACGAGGTGAATCTGAAGCCTGGCCCTCCTGGCAGAGACCGGGAGGAGCGGGCAGAAGGAGCACTTCCAGGTCTTCGCTGTGGCCTCCCAAGGCAGCTGGGGCCACCGTGAAAAGAGCTGAGTGGGACCCATCGTCCTGCTTAGACCAGTTGTATTCAGGTGGCACAACAACTTTACATCCCCGCTCAGCACCTCAGGTCGGCTGTGGGTACCCACACGCGTGGGCACATGCACATCAATCTGCTAAATCACACAAATAAGGAAACTGTAGATCAGATACTAAGTGAAGACTTGGGCCTGTCTGTTCTCAGCTAAGGTCACCTACAGACATTGTTCAAGGAGCTGGTTTTGTTCAGTTACATTTCCTACAACAACTTCTCATAAAAGAAACCAGGAATAGCAGAGATGGTGTGCTCAGCCTGTTGGATCAGAGACACGAGATACACATAATACCCGTCCTTTTTATTGAAGAACTGCAAAGGTGCTGCTTCATCGTTACAGACCTGTTAAAGTAGACTATCCAATGTCTGCTCATAGTGAATGTCTCTTTCATAAACAAGGAAGAGGGAAGTCTATCTTTTTATTTAAAAATTCTTTTAAAGATTAGATTAAAATTTATCACAGGGTAATCAATTGTTTCATAGTTATGGAAACTTTATCTGCTAAATGGAAGGAGATTTGTAGTGGTCTCTCAAAGAAGAGAGAAAAGGCACGTTATCTTGTATTTTCCTGTTTTATACTTAAAACAGGAAGGTAGAAACACAAGAGAAGTACTAAAGTTAAGGCTTTTTGAAATACATCAAAAAGTCCACCTCTCGCCACTTAAAATCCCCTCAGCTTAGCCTGTTTTAAAGGGGGGGGGAAGAAAAAAGAAAAAAAAGTACTTGTGACATCTTGAAATAGTTTTTTTATCTTTCAAAGCAGTATGTCATACAGAAGCGTTATCTAGGGCACGTCTCCCTAGCCTGGCCGCGTCCTGCCTGAGCCGTTCAGACAGACCAGACCACCTTGCGCCGCGCGGGGATGCTGCCGGGGGTGAGGGAGCGGGCGATGAGGCAGCCCAGCGCTCTCCGCTGCTGGAGGAAGGGGCGTCCCGCTCCCCGGGGCCCTGCTTGCCCAGCTCCCCACCCCTCCACGCCCACTGGTGCTTGTGGAAGCCCCCTGTGAGCCCATCTCAATAACCCAGCACCAAGCTAACGCCTTTTTTTTTTTTTTCCCTCCCCCCGCCACAAAAAACGCCCCATCTGATGGTCTGGCGCATTGAATCAGGGAAGGGGCCAGCTTAGCGCCAGAGCCAGCACGAGAGAGGGGTGGGAGCCTGCAGCCGGTTGTGCCTACACAAAGGAGAGGGGAAAGGGGGGGTCAGGCATCCCACGCTCTGAGCAGGAGTGACCTAGAGGTATTTACCTCTCTAGGGGTATTTGCCATCTCTGCCCAGCGTCGCGCGGAGCCTTGTACACATCCCTGGCTGAAAGCTGCGCGCTGCTGGCGTTGCACTGAATTGAGATATTTACGTCACGTTTAGAATACAGTCAGCAGCGTTTACTCTCTTTTAGCCTCTCTGCCTACGGCCCGTCTTCTGCTTTGTTTCCTCTTCTCGCTTTGGAGAGGCTTCCGTGCTCACCTCTTGCCTCAGTCAGGTGAAGGCCCTGGGTCCTGAGAGCTTTTCGACTTCCCCGGTTTTGTGGGGATAAAGCTATTGCTCTCCGTAGAGCAGCTTCTGATGCAGGGGTAAGAGGGGGTGCCAGACACGGGTAGGAATTTGCCTGAGAAACAGATGTCCTGAACCAGGAGTTATTCACGTCTTTTTAAAATGCCATGTATGAACCTTTTATCTGTCCTTAACAGAGCGGGAAAGCAAACTCCCCAACCTATACACAACCTTCCTTTGAGGCTGCCTAGCAGGCGTGCACCCCGGGAGCGCCCAGTCTTGCAGGTAGTTTTCATCCAGGAAGCGCCACAATTTGCACTATTCACAAACCGCAGGGTACTATTCTGTTTCCAGGCTCCTAATCCCTCTTACACACAATCCCTTACAACTTTAACTGGCGGGGTGGAGGAGCAAGTTAAAAAGGAAGGAAAAAGGAAAATGAAACACAATGTCCGGCCAGGCAGCGGCTGCCAGTTACTGCGCGCACAATCGACGCCAGCTGCAGCCCAATTAAACCCAACATTCACAGGTGTTCCCAACAGACCCCGCGCTAACAAAACCACTTTCTTGGAAATACCTAAGGCTTTAACACAGAAGCTCATTTCTTTTTTCTTTTTTTCTTTTTTTTTTTTTTTTTTTCCTCTCTTTAAAGATTCTTTAAAGCTATTTAGAGCACTTTAAATACAAAGAAGCTGAAAAGGACTTTCAGTCCACTGGAAAGAATTGGTGCTTAATGCCAGAATGGGGGAAAAAATCGGCCAAGCTGAATCAGCCAGTGTAACCGTTGGTTTCGCGAGAAAGATGGGTTATGTTGAAGACTGTTTACTCAGGGAACAGTAACTGGCACTGGGCATTTTATTGTTGCTGGGAGTGAAATAGGGAGGAAGGGAACGACTAGGTGTAAATCCATTTCTTTTGGGGACTCGTCGTTATTTGCACCACAGCCGTGAGCTTGTGTGTGGCTTGGCTTATTACTGATCAGTGGCGGGGGGGTGGTTCAGGTAGAGGATGACTTGATACAGTCGCCTTTTGACTTTGAAGAAGGATTCTAAATTAGTTGTTTCGTTTCTCATCTTAAAGCACTCATTCAGATGATAAATCAGTCCTTTAACAAAAAATCATGTTTTTAATACATGGATTCAAAATTATTTCCATGCTAAGAGAGGACTACAGACAGCAGACTAATGCATAGGTAGTAATTTGCTCTCATTCCATTGAAAATGAAAATTGTGTTTGTTAAATTTTCATTTATAATGATATTAATAATCAGATAAGGCTATATTCTGGTACTCATAGATTCAGTAGTATTCAACCACACCTGGCTGGCTATTCATCTCTGCAATAACACCCCACACCTCAGTAGTTATTGCTTAATTACCTGCTGCCTGCTCTGTTGCTCTTTAATTACTGTTGTTTCAGACAATCACTTAATGTCTTCATTACTGCTTTAATAGTCAATGCTGGAAGCCACTCTATATTCAGATTCAGTCAAGAATATCTATTTTGTCCCTCAGTACATCGGGCTCCAATTTTGCCTTTGGAACAGGATTAGGATGTTATTCCTCTTTACAGCACACAGAGATCCAAAAGACTGCACTTTTTTTTTTTTTTTTTTTTTTTAAATACTGAAAAGATAAAAATGGTGATCCCTTGGATTTGTATCTGAAAATAATTAATTGTCTTAAAACTGGCAGATACGTAATGCTGGTTCACGGCACTCATTTATAGAGGCAGGCGGAGGCTATTCATGCTGACAAATGCATTGGAGAGAAAAGATAATCACCCAGGCTTCAAATTCACAAGTATATGACCTAGATTAGATATTGTCACTCAGGAAAACATACTGGAGGCAGTGCGGATAATTTTCTGAAAAAAAAAAAAAAAAAAAAAAAGAAAAATAACCTCTGTGCTAATATAATGGCAAATACAGTAGTAGGAAAGGACCTGGAAGCGACACAGAAGCACTGCTACGCCGTGGTGCGGCTCCCTCCGTGCCCCGCGCGGCTTCAGCCACCCAACAGCAGGAGGACAGAGCAGAACCAGCGAAGACGACGTGGCCTATGGTCTGAACTATGGGCAAGTTCTACAGGAGCAGGGACTGAATCACTGAGGACTCTTCAGCTTGCAAAGACTTGACTGAAAGGGGATGAGATAAAACTCTGTAAAAGCATCGATGATATGGGGAATGTGAACGGGGAACAACAGATGAATCACTGTTCCCATAACACAGGAACTAGGAGGCACTCGTTGAAATTACCAGGTTTAAGACAAACAAAAGTGCTTCTTTATACAATGCATGAGTAGACCGTGGCTCTCATTACAGGATGATGTTGTGGAAGCCAAAGGAAGTGATTTAAGAAAGTAGTTGGACAAATTTATTGAGGATAAGTCTGCTGCAAGGTTTTGAAACTTATGATCTAGATGCAACCTCTGGTTTTGGAGTGCTACTAAGCCTGGGAAGGAGCCATATCTTGCTGCAAAGCCTCAGTTTTCTTCCTCTGTTGTCAATTAGCCCCTTCTGCTACCTTTCCTCTGTGACTCACTTGACCCAATTAATATTGTTTTTTAATCTAGGCAGAAATGACATTTTAAAACCCTCCAGTTGCTTGGTCTGGTATGAAAAAAGCAGTAGACCTCAGGCCAATAACACAGCAGATTTCACCAGATGAATTCACTCTCTTTTCACTGTGGCTATATTACTACTTGTGTTTGCTTTCCATGAGTGATTTAGCTTTACTAGCTAGTGAGAATGCTTGTGAGGATTTTTTTTTTTTTTTTAAGTTTTCATACTTGAATGAAGAAAAATAATCAAACTTGCCTTGTCAAATCTCTTACCTCAGAAACCCGATACCCTGGGTTAGCCAAGGAATGGAAACAACTCCATGTGACTTCTGCAACCAGACGTGAGGGCCCAAATTTTAAACATAATGCCATAATGCCTGGTGTTTATTACTCAATAATATATAAAAGATTTAGTTCACAAAAATTCTGAGTGCAGCCAAGAAAAGAGAGAATGATAATTCATGTCGTAAGATTCTTTCCTCTTCCCTTAAAAGCAGCCCAAATACTCCTGGGAAACAAACAAAAAAAGCAATTTTCTGGTACTTCCTCATGTCCAGTAATTTTTGGTTATCGCAGAAATTATGGTTCAGTCTTTAAGAATAAAATTTAAACAAAGCAAAAAAAGCCTTTGGAGGTTAATTATGGTCACTGTTACTGATACTCTTGGCAGAGTATAGAGAAAGCGTAAAAGCATCATCAGAAGTATGAGCTTATGGGCAAACTCCTCCTGAGTGTATCAGTGTACAAATGAAACAGGAATAAATCAGAGTGGCATTGTTGTTCCTTCTTTTTTGGATCTGCCAACTTGACAGTCTTCCCTTCAGCTTCTCCTTCGGTAAAACATTATCAGGTCCTAACAAGTGAACGCCTTGTGCTGTAATGATATCCCGCTTCATCATTTTGATGTTGTAGATCGGTGATCTGTGAGCAGAACAGGACAGTCAAAACCTGCTGTACCGTATTTTGGGGTTTTTTATAATGCATGTGAAACACAACACCCCCCCCCTAAAATCTCTTCCTCTTGATTTTGTGGAAAACTTGCTCTTACTACAGTATTTATCAAGGGGGAACAGACCTCTCCTTCAAAAACCAACACAGGTTTAGAGTTCAGGATGCTTCGGATCTGTTTTTCCATCAACAGTCTTTTGAAATCCTTTTGAAAGATTTCTTCTGGGTTTGCTGTTC